>CAWWDY010002723.1:0-81793 GCA_963942605.1 Poecilus cupreus | reverse complement strand
GAAAGAAACATGAATTTGTAAGTTTGAATAGTTAAAAAACAGCGTTTTTGTTATGTATTTGCAAGTTTAAAACAGCAATTTTATCGTCATTTCTCATAAATCGCCGGTTCACACGAAAGAAACATGAATTTATCAGTTTGAATAGTTGAAAACAGCGTTTTTCTATGTTTTTGCAAGTTTAAAACAGCAATTTTATCGTCATTTCTCATAAATCGCCGTTTCACACGAAAGAAACATAAATTTATCAGTTTGAATAGTTGAAAACAGCGTTTTCTATGTTTTTGCAAGTTTAAAACAGCAATTTTATCGTCATTTCTCATAAATCGCCGTTTCACACGAAAGAAACATGAATTTATCAGTTTGAATAGTTGAAAACAGCGTTTTTCTATGTTTTTGCAAGTTTAAAACAGCAATTTTATCGTCATTTCTCATAAATCGCCGTTTCACACGAAAGAAACATGAATTTATCAGTTTGAATAGTTGAAAACAGCGTTTTTTCTATGTTTTTGCAAGTTTAAAACAGCAATTTTATCGTCATTTCTCATAAATCGCCGTTTCACACGAAAGAAACATGAATTTATCAGTTTGAATAGTTGAAAACAGCGTTTTTCTATGTTTTTGCAAGTTTAAAACAGCAATTTTATCGTCATTTCTCATAAATCGCCGTTTCACACGAAAGAAACATGAATTTGTAAGTTTGAATAGTTAAAAACAGCGTTTTTGTTATGTATTTGCAAGTTTAAAACAGCAATTTTATCGTCATTTCTCATAAATCGCCGTTTTACACGAAAGAAACATGAATTTATCAGTTTGAATAGTTGAAAACAGCGTTTTTTCTATGTTTTTGCAAGTTTTAAAAACAGCAATTTTATCGTCATTTCTCATAAATCGCCGTTTCACACGAAAGAAACATGAATTTGTAAGTTTGAATAGTTAAAAACAGCGTTTTTGTTATGTATTTGCAAGTTAAAACAGCAATTTTATCGTCATTTCTCATAAATCGCCGGTTCACACGAAAGAAACATGAATTTATCAGTTTGAATAGTTGAAAACAGCGTTTTTCTATGTTTTTGCAAGTTTAAAACAGCAATTTTATCGTCATTTCTCATAAATCGCCGTTTCACACGAAAGAAACATGAATTTATCAGTTTGAATAGTTGAAAACAGCGTTTTCTATGTTTTTGCAAGTTTTAAAACAGCAATTTTATCGTCATTTCTCATAAATCGCCGTTTCACACGAAAGAAACATGAATTTGTAAGTTTGAATAGTTAAAAACAGCGTTTTTGTTATGTATTTGCAAGTTTTAAAACAGCAATTTTATCGTCATTTCTCATAAATCGCCGTTTCACACGAAAGAAACATGAATTTATCAGTTTGAATAGTTGAAAACAGCGTTTTTCTATGTTTTTGCAAGTTTAAAACAGCAATTTTATCGTCATTTCTCATAAATCGCCGTTTCACACGAAAGAAACATGAATTTGTAAGTTTGAATAGTTAAAAACAGCGTTTTTGTTATGTATTTGCAAGTTTAAAACAGCAATTTTATCGTCATTTCTCATAAATCGCCGTTTCACACGAAAGAAACATGAATTTGTAAGTTTGAATAGTTAAAAACTGCGTTTTTGTTATGTATTTGCAAGTTTAAAACAGCAATTTTATCGTCATTTCTCATAAATCGCCGTTTCACACGAAAGAAACATGAATTTGTAAGTTTGAATAGTTGAAAACAGCGTTTTTCTATGTTTTTTGCAAGTTTAAAACAGCAATTTTATCGTCATTTCTCATAAATCGCCGTTTCACACGAAAGAAACATGAATTTATCAGTTTTAATAGTTGAAAACAGCGTTTTTCTATGTTTTTGCAAGTTTAAAACAGCAATTTATCGTCATTTCTCATAAATCGCCGTTTCACACGAAAGAAACATGAATTTATCAGTTTGAATAGTTGAAAACAGCGTTTTCTATGTTTTTGCAAGTTTAAAACAGCAATTTTATCGTCATTTCTCATAAATCGCCGTTTCACACGAAAGAAACATGAATTTATCAGTTTGAATAGTTAAAAACAGCGTTTTTGTTATGTATTTGCAAGTTTAAAACAGCAATTTTATCGTCATTTCTCATAAATCGCCGTTTCACACGAAAGAAACATGAATTTGTAAGTTTGAATAGTTAAAAACAGCGTTTTTGTTATGTATTTGCAAGTTTAAAACAGCAATTTTATCGTCATTTCTCATAAATCGCCGTTTCACACGAAAGAAACATGAATTTGTCAGTTTGAATAGTTGAAAACAGCGTTTTTCTATGTTTTTGCAAGTTTAAAACAGCAATTTTATCGTCATTTCTCATAAATCGCCGTTTCACACGAAAGAAACATGAATTTTATCAGTTTGAATAGTGGAAAACAGCGTTTTCTATGTTTTTGCAAGTTTAAAACAGCAATTTTATCGTCATTTCTCATAAATCGCCGTTTCACACGAAAGAAACATGAATTTGTAAGTTTGAATAGTTAAAAACAGCGTTTTTTGTTATGTATTTGCAAGTTTAAAACAGCAATTTTATCGTCATTTCTCATAAATCGCGTTTCACACGAAAGAAACATGAATTTATCAGTTTGAATAGTTGAAAACAGCGTTTTTCTATGTTTTTGCAAGTTTAAAACAGCAATTTTATCGTCATTTCTCATAAATCGCCGTTTCACACGAAAGAAACATGAATTTGTAAGTTTGAATAGTTGAAAACAGCGTTTTTTGTTATGTATTTTGCAAGTTTAAAACAGCAATTTTATCGTCATTTCTCATAAATCGCCGTTTCACACGAAAGAAACATGAATTTGTAAAGTTTGAATAGTTAAAAACAGCGTTTTTGTTATGTATTTGCAAGTTTAAAACAGCAATTTTATCGTCATTTCTCATAAATCGCCGTTTCACACGAAAGAAACATGAATTTATCAGTTTGAATAGTTGAAAACAGCGTTTTTCTATGTTTTTGCAAGTTTAAAACAGCAATTTTATAGTCATTCCTCATAAATCGCCGTTTCACACGAAAGAAACATGAATTTATCAGTTTGAATAGTTGAAAACAGCGTTTTCTATGTTTTTGCAAGTTTAAAACAGCAATTTTATCGTCATTTCTCATAAATCGCCGTTTCACACGAAAGAAACATGAATTTGTAAGTTTGAATAGTTAAAAACGCGTTTTTGTTATGTATTTGCAAGTTTAAAACAGCAATTTTATCGTCATTTCTCATAAATCGCCGTTTCACACGAAAGAAACATGAATTTGTAAGTTTGAATAGTTAAAAACAGCGTTTTTGTTATGTATTTGCAAGTTTAAAACAGCAATTTTATCGTCATTTCTCATAAATCGCCGTTTCACACGAAAGAAACATGAATTTATCAGTTTGAATAGTTGAAAACAGCGTTTTTCTATGTTTTTGCAAGTTTAAAACAGCAATTTTATCGTCATTTCTCAAAAATCGCCGTTTCACACGAAAGAAACATGAATTTGTAAGTTTGAATAGTTAAAAACAGCGTTTTTCTATGTTTTTGCAAGTTTAAAACAGCAATTTTATCGTCATTTCTCATAAATCGCCGTTTTACACGAAAGAAACATGAATTTATCAGTTTGAATAGTTGAAAACAGCGTTTTTCTATGGTTTTTGCAAGTTTAAAACAGCAATTTTATCGTCATTTCTCATGAATCGCCGTTTCACACGAAAGAAACATGAATTTATCAGTTTGAATAGTTGAAAACAGCGTTTTTCTATGTTTTTGCAAGTTTAAAACAGCAATTTTATCGTCATTTCTCATAAATCGCCGTTTCACACGAAAGAAACATGAATTTGTAAGTTTGAATAGTTAAAAACAGCGTTTTTGTTATGTATTTGCAAGTTTAAAACAGCAATTTTATCGTCATTTCTCAAAAATCGCCGTTTCACACGAAAGAAACATGATTTTATCAGTTTGAATAGTTGAAAACAGCGTTTTTCTATGTTTTTGCAAGTTTAAAACAGCAATTTTATCGTCATTTCTCATAAATCGCCGTTTCACACGAAAGAAACATGAATTTGTCAGTTTGAATAGTTCAAACAGCGTTTTCCTATGTTTTTGCAAGTTTAAAACAGCAATTTTATCGTCATTTCTCAAAAATCGCCGTTTCACACGAAAGAAACATGAATTTGTCAGTTTGAATAGTTCAAAACAGCGTTTTTCTATGTTTTTGCAAGTTTAAAACAGCAATTTTATCGTCATTTCTCATAAATCGCCGTTTCACACGAAAGAAACATTAATTTATCAGTTTGAATAGTTGAAAACAGCGTTTTCTATGTTTTTGCAAGTTTAAAACAGCAATTTTATCGTCATTTCTCATAAATCGCCGTTTCACACGAAAGAAACATGAATTTGTAAGTTTGAATAGTTAAAAACAGCGTTTTTGTTATGTATTTGCAAGTTTAAAACAGCAATTTTATCGTCATTTCTCATAAATCGCCGTTTCACACGAAAGAAACATGAATTTATCAGTTTGAATAGTTGAAAACAGCGTTTTTCTATGTTTTTGCAAGTTTAAAACAGCAATTTTATCGTCATTTCTCATAAATCGCCGTTTCACACGAAAAAAACATGAATTTGTAAGTTTGAATAGTTAAAAACAGCGTTTTTGTTATGTATTTGCAAGTTTAAAACAGCAATTTTATCGTCATTTCTCATAAATCGCCGTTTCACACGAAAGAAACATGAATTTGTAAGTTTGAATAGTTAAAAACTGCGTTTTTGTTATGTATTTGCAAGTTTAAAACAGCAATTTTATCGTCATTTCTCATAAATCGCCGTTTCACACGAAAGAAACATGAATTTGTAAGTTTGAATAGTTGAAAACAGCGTTTTTCTATGTTTTTGCAAGTTTAAAACAGCAATTTTATCGTCATTTCTCATAAATCGCCGTTTCACACGAAAGAAACATGAATTTATCAGTTTTAATAGTTGAAAACAGCGTTTTTCTATGTTTTTGCAAGTTTAAAACAGCAATTTTATCGTCATTTCTCATAAATCGCCGTTTCACACGAAAGAAACATGAATTTATCAGTTTGAATAGTTGAAAACAGCGTTTTCTATGTTTTTGCAGTTTAAAACAGCAATTTTATCGTCATTTCTCATAAATCGCCGTTTCACACGAAAGAAACATAAATTTGTAAGTTTAAATAGTTAAAAACAGCGTTTTTGTATGTATTTGCAAGTTTAAAACAGCAATTTTATCGTCATTTTTCATAAATCGCCGTTTCACACGAAAGAAACATGAATTTATCAGTTTGAATAGTTAAAAACAGCGTTTTTGTTATGTATTTGCAAGTTTAAAACAGCAATTTTATCGTCATTTCTCATAAATTGCCGTTTCACACGAAAGAAACATGAATTTGTAAGTTTGAATAGTTAAAAACAGCGTTTTTGTTATGTATTTGCAAGTTTAAAACAGCAATTTTATCGTCATTTCTCAAAATCGCCGTTTCACACGAAAGAAACATGATTTTATCAGTTTGAATAGTTGAAAACAGCGTTTTTCTATGTTTTTGCAAGTTTAAAACAGCAATTTTATCGTCATTTCTCATAAATCGCCGTTTCACACGAAAGAAACATGAATTTGTCAGTTTGAATAGTTCAAAACAGCGTTTTCCTATGTTTTTGCAAGTTTAAAACAGCAATTTTATCGTCATTTCTCAAAAATCGCCGTTTCACACGAAAGAAACATGAATTTGTCAGTTTGAATAGTTCAAAACAGCGTTTTTTCTATGTTTTTGCAAGTTTAAAACAGCAATTTTATCGTCATTTCTCATAAATCGCCGTTTCACACGAAAGAAACATGAATTTATCAGTTTGAATAGTTGAAAACAGCGTTTTCTATGTTTTTGCAAGTTTAAAACAGCAATTTTATCGTCATTTCTCATAAATCGCCGTTTCACACGAAAGAAACATGAATTTGTAAGTTTGAATAGTTAAAAACAGCGTTTTTGTTATGTATTTGCAAGTTTAAAACAGCAATTTTATCGTCATTTCTCATAAATCGCCGTTTCACACGAAAGAAACATGAATTTATCAGTTTGAATAGTTGAAAACAGCGTTTTTCTATGTTTTTGCAAGTTTAAAACAGCAATTTTATCGTCATTTCTCATAAATCGCCGTTTCACACGAAAAAAACATGAATTTGTAAGTTTGAATAGTTAAAAACAGCGTTTTTGTTATGTATTTGCAAGTTTAAAACAGCAATTTTATCGTCATTTCTCATAAATCGCCGTTTCACACGAAAGAAACATGAATTTGTAAGTTTGAATAGTTAAAAACTGCGTTTTTGTTATGTATTTGCAAGTTTAAAACAGCAATTTTATCGTCATTTCTCATAAATCGCCGTTTCACACGAAAGAAACATGAATTTGTAAGTTTGAATAGTTGAAAACAGCGTTTTTCTATGTTTTTGCAAGTTTAAAACAGCAATTTTATCGTCATTTCTCATAAATCGCCGTTTCACACGAAAGAAACATGAATTTATCAGTTTTAATAGTTGAAAACAGCGTTTTTCTATGTTTTTGCAAGTTTAAAACAGCAATTTTATCGTCATTTCTCATAAATCGCCGTTTCACACGAAAGAAACATGAATTTATCAGTTTGAATAGTTGAAAACAGCGTTTTCTATGTTTTTGCAAGTTTAAAACAGCAATTTTATCGTCATTTCTCATAAATCGCCGTTTCACACGAAAGAAACATAAATTTGTAAGTTTAAATAGTTAAAAACAGCGTTTTTGTTATGTATTTGCAAGTTTAAAACAGCAATTTTATCGTCATTTTTCATAAATCGCCGTTTCACACGAAAGAAACATGAATTTATCAGTTTGAATAGTTAAAAACAGCGTTTTTGTTATGTATTTGCAAGTTTAAAACAGCAATTTTATCGTCATTTCTCATAAATTGCCGTTTCACACGAAAGAAACATGAATTTGTAAGTTTGAATAGTTAAAAACAGCGTTTTTGTTATGTATTTGCAAGTTTAAAACAGCAATTTTATCGTCATTTCTCATAAATCGCCGTTTCACACGAAAGAAACATGAATTTGTAAGTTTGAATAGTTAAAAACAGCGTTTTTCTATGTTTTTGCAAGTTTAAAACAGCATTTTATCGTCATTTCTCATAAATCGCCGTTTCACACGAAAGAAACATGAATTTATCAGTTTGAATAGTTGAAAACAGCGTTTTTCTATGTTTTTGCAAGTTTAAAACAGCAATTTTATCGTCATTTCTCATAAATCGCCGTTTCACACGAAAGAAACATGAATTTGTAAGTTTGAATAGTTAAAAACAGCGTTTTTGTTATGTATTTGCAAGTTTAAAACAGCAATTTTATCGTCATTTCTCATAAATCGCCGGTTCACACGAAAGAAACATGAATTTATCAGTTTGAATAGTTGAAAACAGCGTTTTTCTATGTTTTTGCAAGTTTAAAACAGCAATTTTATCGTCATTTCTCAAAAATCGCCGTTTCACACGAAAGAAACATGAATTTGTAAGTTTGAATAGTTAAAAACAGCGTTTTTCTATGTTTTTGCAAGTTTAAAACAGCAATTTTATCGTCATTTCTCATAAATCGCCGTTTCACACGAAAGAAACATGAATTTGTCAGTTTGAATAGTTCAAAACATCGTTTTTCTATGTTTTGCAAGTTTAAAACAGCAATTTTATCGTCATTTCTCATAAATCGCCGTTTCACACGAAAGAAACATGAATTTGTCAGTTTGAATAGTTCAAAACATCGTTTTTCTATGTTTTTGCAAGTTTAAAACAGCAATTTTATCGTCATTTCTCATAAATCGCCGGTTCACACGAAAGAAACATGAATTTATCAGTTTGAATAGTTCAAAACATCGTTTTTCTATGTTTTGCAAGTTTAAAACAGCAATTTTATCGTCATTTCTCATAAATCGCCGGTTCACACGAAAGAAACATGAATTTATCAGTTCGAATAGTTCAAAACATCGTTTTTCTATGTTTTGCAAGTTTAAAACAGCAATTTTATCGTCATTTCTCATAAATCGCCGGTTCACACGAAAGAAACATGAATTTATCAGTTTGAATAGTTGAAAACAGCGTTTTTCTATGTTTTTGCAAGTTTAAAACAGCAATTTTATCGTCATTTCTCATAAATCGCCGTTTCACACGAAAGAAACATGAATTTGTCAGTTTGAATAGTTCAAAACATCGTTTTTCTATGTTTTGCAAGTTTAAAACAGCAATTTTATCGTCATTTCTCATAAATCGCCGGTTCACACGAAAGAAACATGAATTTATCAGTTTGAATAGTTGAAAACAGCGTTTTTCTATGTTTTTGCAAGTTTAAAACAGCAATTTTATCGTCATTTCTCATAAATCGCCGTTTCGCACGAAAGAAACATGAATTTGTAAGTGTGAATAGTTAAAAACAGCGTTTTTGTTATGTATTTGCAAGTTTAAAACAGCAATTTTATCGTCATTTCTCATAAATCGCCGTTTCACACGAAAGAAACATGAATTTGTCAGTTTGAATAGTTCAAAACATCGTTTTTCTATGTTTTGCAAGTTTAAAACAGCAATTTTATCGTCATTTCTCAAAAATCGCCGGTTCACACGAAAGAAACATGAATTTATCAGTTTGAATAGTTGAAAACAGCGTTTTTCTATGTTTTTGCAAGTTTAAAACAGCAATTTTATCGTCATTTCTCATAAATCGCCGTTTCACACGAAAGAAACATGAATTTGTCAGTTTGAATAGTTCAAAACATCGTTTTTCTATGTTTTGCAAGTTTAAAACAGCAATTTTATCGTCATTTTTCATAAATCGCCGTTTCACACGAAAGAAACATGAATTTGTCAGTTTGAATAGTTCAAAACAGCGTTTTTCTATGTTTTTGCAAGTTTAAAACAGCAATTTTATCGTCATTTCTCATAAATCGCCGGTTCACACGAAAGAAACATGAATTTATCAGTTTGAATAGTTGAAAACAGCGTTTTTTCTATGTTTTTGCAAGTTTAAAACAGCAATTTTATCGTCATTTCTCATAAATCGCCGTTTCACACGAAAGAAACATGAATTTGTCAGTTTGAATAGTTCAAAACATCGTTTTTCTATGTTTTGCAAGTTTAAAACAGCAATTTTATCGTCATTTCTCATAAATCGCCGTTTCACACGAAAGAAACATGAATTTGTCAGTTTGAATAGTTCAAAACAGCGTTTTTCTATGTTTTTGCAAGTTTAAAACAACAATTTTATCGTCATTTCTCATAAATCGCCGTTTCACACGAAAGAAACATGAATTTATCAGTTTGAATAGTTCAAAACAGCGTTTTTCTATGTTTTTGCAAGTTTAAAACAGCAATTTTATCGTCATTTCTCATAAATCGCCGTTTCACACGAAAGAAACATGAATTTGTAAGTTTGAATATTTAAAAACAGCGTTTTTGTTATGTATTTGCAAGTTTAAAACAGCAATTTTATCGTCATTTCTCATAAATCGCCGGTTCACACGAAAGAAACATGAATTTATCAGTTTGAATAGTTGAAAACAGCGTTTTTCTATGTTTTTGCAAGTTTAAAACAGCAATTTTATCGTCATTTCTCATAAATCGCCGTTTCACACGAAAGAAACATGAATTTATCAGTTTTAATAGTTGAAAACAGCGTTTTTCTATGTTTTTGCAAGTTTAAAACAGCAATTTTATCGTCATTTCTCATAAATCGCCGTTTCACACGAAAGAAACATGAATTTATCAGTTTGAATAGTTGAAAACAGCGTTTTCTATGTTTTTGCAAGTTTAAAACAGCAATTTTATCGTCATTTCTCATAAATCGCCGTTTCACACGAAAGAAACATAAATTTGTAAGTTTAAATAGTTAAAAACAGCGTTTTTGTTATGTATTTGCAAGTTTAAAACAGCAATTTTATCGTCATTTCTCATAAATCGCCGTTTCACACGAAAGAAACATGAATTTATCAGTTTGAATAGTTAAAAACAGCGTTTTTGTTATGTATTTGCAAGTTTAAAACAGCAATTTTATCGTCATTTCTCATAAATTGCCGTTTCACACGAAAGAAACATGAATTTGTAAGTTTGAATAGTTAAAAACAGCGTTTTTGTTATGTATTTGCAAGTTTAAAACAGCAATTTTATCGTCATTTCTCATAAATCGCCGTTTCACACGAAAGAAACATGAATTTATCAGTTTGAATAGTTGAAAACAGCGTTTTCTATGTTTTTGCAAGTTTAAAACAGCAATTTTATCGTCATTTCTCATAAATCGCCGTTTCACACGAAAGAAACATAAATTTGTAAGTTTAAATAGTTAAAAACAGCGTTTTTGTTATGTATTTGCAAGTTTAAAACAGCAATTTTATCGTCATTTCTCATAAATCGCCGTTTCACACGAAAGAAACATGAATTTATCAGTTTGAATAGTTAAAAACAGCGTTTTTGTTATGTATTTGCAAGTTTAAAACAGCAATTTTATCGTCATTTCTCATAAATTGCCGTTTCACACGAAAGAAACATGAATTTGTAAGTTTGAATAGTTAAAAACAGCGTTTTTGTTATGTATTTGCAAGTTTAAAACAGCAATTTTATCGTCATTTCTCATAAATCGCCGTTTCACACGAAAGAAACATGAATTTGTAAGTTTGAATAGTTAAAAACAGCGTTTTTCTATGTTTTTGCAAGTTTAAAACAGCAATTTTATCGTCATTTCTCATAAATCGCCGTTTCACACGAAAGAAACATGAATTTATCAGTTTGAATAGTTGAAAACAGCGTTTTTCTATGTTTTTGCAAGTTTAAAACAGCAATTTTATCGTCATTTCTCATAAATCGCCGTTTCACACGAAAGAAACATGAATTTGTAAGTTTGAATAGTTAAAAACAGCGTTTTTGTTATGTATTTGCAAGTTTAAAACAGCAATTTTATCGTCATTTCTCATAAATCGCCGGTTCACACGAAAGAAACATGAATTTATCAGTTTGAATAGTTGAAAACAGCGTTTTTCTATGTTTTTGCAAGTTTAAAACAGCAATTTTATCGTCATTTCTCAAAAATCGCCGTTTCACACGAAAGAAACATGAATTTGTAAGTTTGAATAGTTAAAAACAGCGTTTTTCTATGTTTTTGCAAGTTTAAAACAGCAATTTTATCGTCATTTCTCATAAATCGCCGTTTCACACGAAAGAAACATGAATTTGTCAGTTTGAATAGTTCAAAACATCGTTTTTCTATGTTTTGCAAGTTTAAAACAGCAATTTTATCGTCATTTCTCATAAATCGCCGTTTCACACGAAAGAAACATGAATTTGTCAGTTTGAATAGTTCAAAACATCGTTTTTCTATGTTTTTGCAAGTTTAAAACAGCAATTTTATAGTCATTTCTCATAAATCGCCGGTTCACACGAAAGAAACATGAATTTATCAGTTTGAATAGTTCAAAACATCGTTTTTCTATGTTTTTGCAAGTTTAAAACAGCAATTTTATCGTCATTTCTCATAAATCGCCGTTTCACACGAAAGAAACATGAATTTGTCAGTTTGAATAGTTCAAAACATCGTTTTTCTATGTTTTGCAAGTTTAAAACAGCAATTTTATCGTCATTTTTCATAAATCGCCGTTTCACACGAAAGAAACATGAATTTGTCAGTTTGAATAGTTCAAAACAGCGTTTTTCTATGTTTTTGCAAGTTTAAAACAGCAATTTTATCGTCATTTCTCATAAATCGCCGGTTCACACGAAAGAAACATGAATTTATCAGTTTGAATAGTTGAAAACAGCGTTTTTCTATGTTTTTGCAAGTTTAAAACAGCAATTTTATCGTCATTTCTCATAAATCGCCGTTTCACACGAAAGAAACATGAATTTGTCAGTTTGAATAGTTCAAAACATCGTTTTTCTATGTTTTGCAAGTTTAAAACAGCAATTTTATCGTCATTTCTCATAAATCGCCGTTTCACACGAAAGAAACATGAATTTGTCAGTTTGAATAGTTCAAAACAGCGTTTTTCTATGTTTTTGCAAGTTTAAAACAACAATTTTATCGTCATTTCTCATAAATCGCCGTTTCACACGAAAGAAACATGAATTTATCAGTTTGAATAGTTCAAAACAGCGTTTTTCTATGTTTTTGCAAGTTTAAAACAGCAATTTTATCGTCATTTCTCATAAATCGCCGTTTCACACGAAAGAAACATGAATTTGTAAGTTTGAATATTTAAAAACAGCGTTTTTGTTATGTATTTGCAAGTTTAAAACAGCAATTTTATCGTCATTTCTCATAAATCGCCGGTTCACACGAAAGAAACATGAATTTATCAGTTTGAATAGTTGAAAACAGCGTTTTTCTATGTTTTTGCAAGTTTAAAACAGCAATTTTATCGTCATTTCTCATAAATCGCCGTTTCACACGAAAGAAACATGAATTTATCAGTTTTAATAGTTGAAAACAGCGTTTTTCTATGTTTTTGCAAGTTTAAAACAGCAATTTTATCGTCATTTCTCATAAATCGCCGTTTCACACGAAAGAAACATGAATTTATCAGTTTGAATAGTTGAAAACA
Source organism: Poecilus cupreus (assembly GCA_963942605.1). Classification (NCBI taxonomy): domain Eukaryota; kingdom Metazoa; phylum Arthropoda; class Insecta; order Coleoptera; family Carabidae; genus Poecilus; species Poecilus cupreus. The sequence goes on along the minus strand of CAWWDY010002723.1, from coordinate 69,186 downwards.
GCGTTTTCTATGTTTTTGCAAGTTTAAAACAGCAATTTTATCGTCATTTCTCATAAATCGCCGTTTCACACGAAAGAAACATAAATTTGTAAGTTTAAATAGTTAAAAACAGCGTTTTTGTTATGTATTTGCAAGTTTAAAACAGCAATTTTATCGTCATTTCTCATAAATCGCCGTTTCACACGAAAGAAACATGAATTTATCAGTTTGAATAGTTAAAAACAGCGTTTTTGTTATGTATTTGCAAGTTTAAAACAGCAATTTTATCGTCATTTCTCATAAATTGCCGTTTCACACGAAAGAAACATGAATTTGTAAGTTTGAATAGTTAAAAACAGCGTTTTTGTTATGTATTTGCAAGTTTAAAACAGCAATTTTATCGTCATTTCTCATAAATCGCCGTTTCACACGAAAGAAACATGAATTTATCAGTTTGAATAGTTGAAAACAGCGTTTTCTATGTTTTTGCAAGTTTAAAACAGCAATTTTATCGTCATTTCTCATAAATCGCCGTTTCACACGAAAGAAACATAAATTTGTAAGTTTAAATAGTTAAAAACAGCGTTTTTGTTATGTATTTGCAAGTTTAAAACAGCAATTTTATCGTCATTTCTCATAAATCGCCGTTTCACACGAAAGAAACATGAATTTATCAGTTTGAATAGTTAAAAACAGCGTTTTTGTTATGTATTTGCAAGTTTAAAACAGCAATTTTATCGTCATTTCTCATAAATTGCCGTTTCACACGAAAGAAACATGAATTTGTAAGTTTGAATAGTTAAAAACAGCGTTTTTGTTATGTATTTGCAAGTTTAAAACAGCAATTTTATCGTCATTTCTCATAAATCGCCGTTTCACACGAAAGAAACATGAATTTGTAAGTTTGAATAGTTAAAAACAGCGTTTTTCTATGTTTTTGCAAGTTTAAAACAGCAATTTTATCGTCATTTCTCATAAATCGCCGTTTCACACGAAAGAAACATGAATTTATCAGTTTGAATAGTTGAAAACAGCGTTTTTCTATGTTTTTGCAAGTTTAAAACAGCAATTTTATCGTCATTTCTCATAAATCGCCGTTTCACACGAAAGAAACATGAATTTGTAAGTTTGAATAGTTAAAAACAGCGTTTTTGTTATGTATTTGCAAGTTTAAAACAGCAATTTTATCGTCATTTCTCATAAATCGCCGGTTCACACGAAAGAAACATGAATTTATCAGTTTGAATAGTTGAAAACAGCGTTTTTCTATGTTTTTGCAAGTTTAAAACAGCAATTTTATCGTCATTTCTCAAAAATCGCCGTTTCACACGAAAGAAACATGAATTTGTAAGTTTGAATAGTTAAAAACAGCGTTTTTCTATGTTTTTGCAAGTTTAAAACAGCAATTTTATCGTCATTTCTCATAAATCGCCGTTTCACACGAAAGAAACATGAATTTGTCAGTTTGAATAGTTCAAAACATCGTTTTTCTATGTTTTGCAAGTTTAAAACAGCAATTTTATCGTCATTTCTCATAAATCGCCGTTTCACACGAAAGAAACATGAATTTGTCAGTTTGAATAGTTCAAAACATCGTTTTTCTATGTTTTTGCAAGTTTAAAACAGCAATTTTATAGTCATTTCTCATAAATCGCCGGTTCACACGAAAGAAACATGAATTTATCAGTTTGAATAGTTCAAAACATCGTTTTTCTATGTTTTGCAAGTTTAAAACAGCAATTTTATCGTCATTTCTCATAAATCGCCGGTTCACACGAAAGAAACATGAATTTATCAGTTCGAATAGTTCAAAACATCGTTTTTCTATGTTTTGCAAGTTTAAAACAGCAATTTTATCGTCATTTCTCATAAATCGCCGGTTCACACGAAAGAAACATGAATTTATCAGTTTGAATAGTTGAAAACAGCGTTTTTCTATGTTTTTGCAAGTTTAAAACAGCAATTTTATCGTCATTTCTCATAAATCGCCGTTTCACACGAAAGAAACATGAATTTGTCAGTTTGAATAGTTCAAAACATCGTTTTTCTATGTTTTGCAAGTTTAAAACAGCAATTTTATCGTCATTTCTCATAAATCGCCGGTTCACACGAAAGAAACATGAATTTATCAGTTTGAATAGTTGAAAACAGCGTTTTTCTATGTTTTTGCAAGTTTAAAACAGCAATTTTATCGTCATTTCTCATAAATCGCCGTTTCGCACGAAAGAAACATGAATTTGTAAGTGTGAATAGTTAAAAACAGCGTTTTTGTTATGTATTTGCAAGTTTAAAACAGCAATTTTATCGTCATTTCTCATAAATCGCCGTTTCACACGAAAGAAACATGAATTTGTCAGTTTGAATAGTTCAAAACATCGTTTTTCTATGTTTTGCAAGTTTAAAACAGCAATTTTATCGTCATTTCTCAAAAATCGCCGGTTCACACGAAAGAAACATGAATTTATCAGTTTGAATAGTTGAAAACAGCGTTTTTCTATGTTTTTGCAAGTTTAAAACAGCAATTTTATCGTCATTTCTCATAAATCGCCGTTTCACACGAAAGAAACATGAATTTGTCAGTTTGAATAGTTCAAAACATCGTTTTTCTATGTTTTGCAAGTTTAAAACAGCAATTTTATCGTCATTTTTCATAAATCGCCGTTTCACACGAAAGAAACATGAATTTGTCAGTTTGAATAGTTCAAAACAGCGTTTTTCTATGTTTTTGCAAGTTTAAAACAGCAATTTTATCGTCATTTCTCATAAATCGCCGGTTCACACGAAAGAAACATGAATTTATCAGTTTGAATAGTTGAAAACAGCGTTTTTCTATGTTTTTGCAAGTTTAAAACAGCAATTTTATCGTCATTTCTCATAAATCGCCGTTTCACACGAAAGAAACATGAATTTGTCAGTTTGAATAGTTCAAAACATCGTTTTTCTATGTTTTGCAAGTTTAAAACAGCAATTTTATCGTCATTTCTCATAAATCGCCGTTTCACACGAAAGAAACATGAATTTGTCAGTTTGAATAGTTCAAAACAGCGTTTTTCTATGTTTTTGCAAGTTTAAAACAACAATTTTATCGTCATTTCTCATAAATCGCCGTTTCACACGAAAGAAACATGAATTTGTCAGTTTGAATAGTTCAAAACAGCGTTTTTCTATGTTTTTGCAAGTTTAAAACAGCATTTTATCGTCATTTCTCATAAATCGCCGTTTCACACGAAAGAAACATGAATTTGTAAGTTTGAATATTTAAAAACAGCGTTTTTGTTATGTATTTGCAAGTTTAAAACAGCAATTTTATCGTCATTTCTCATAAATCGCCGGTTCACACGAAAGAAACATGAATTTATCAGTTTGAATAGTTGAAAACAGCGTTTTTCTATGTTTTTGCAAGTTTAAAACAGCAATTTTATCGTCATTTGTCATAAATCGCCGTTTCACACGAAAGAAACATGAATTTATCAGTTTTAATAGTTGAAAACAGCGTTTTTCTATGTTTTTGCAAGTTTAAAACAGCAATTTTATCGTCATTTCTCATAAATCGCCGTTTCACACGAAAGAAACATGAATTTATCAGTTTGAATAGTTGAAAACAGCGTTTTCTATGTTTTTGCAAGTTTAAAACAGCAATTTTATCGTCATTTCTCATAAATCGCCGTTTCACACGAAAGAAACATAAATTTGTAAGTTTAAATAGTTAAAAACAGCGTTTTTGTTATGTATTTGCAAGTTTAAAACAGCAATTTTATCGTCATTTCTCATAAATCGCCGTTTCACACGAAAGAAACATGAATTTATCAGTTTGAATAGTTAAAAACAGCGTTTTTGTTATGTATTTGCAAGTTTAAAACAGCAATTTTATCGTCATTTCTCATAAATTGCCGTTTCACACGAAAGAAACATGAATTTGTAAGTTTGAATAGTTAAAAACAGCGTTTTTGTTATGTATTTGCAAGTTTAAAACAGCAATTTTATCGTCATTTCTCATAAATCGCCGTTTCACACGAAAGAAACATGAATTTGTAAGTTTGAATAGTTAAAAACAGCGTTTTTCTATGTTTTTGCAAGTTTAAAACAGCAATTTTATCGTCATTTCTCATAAATCGCCGTTTCACACGAAAGAAACATGAATTTATCAGTTTGAATAGTTGAAAACAGCGTTTTTCTATGTTTTTGCAAGTTTAAAACAGCAATTTTATCGTCATTTCTCATAAATCGCCGTTTCACACGAAAGAAACATGAATTTGTAAGTTTGAATAGTTAAAAACAGCGTTTTTGTTATGTATTTGCAAGTTTAAAACAGCAATTTTATCGTCATTTCTCATAAATCGCCGGTTCACACGAAAGAAACATGAATTTATCAGTTTGAATAGTTGAAAACAGCGTTTTTCTATGTTTTTGCAAGTTTAAAACAGCAATTTTATCGTCATTTCTCAAAAATCGCCGTTTCACACGAAAGAAACATGAATTTGTAAGTTTGAATAGTTAAAAACAGCGTTTTTCTATGTTTTTGCAAGTTTAAAACAGCAATTTTATCGTCATTTCTCATAAATCGCCGTTTCACACGAAAGAAACATGAATTTGTCAGTTTGAATAGTTCAAAACATCGTTTTTCTATGTTTTGCAAGTTTAAAACAGCAATTTTATCGTCATTTCTCATAAATCGCCGTTTCACACGAAAGAAACATGAATTTGTCAGTTTGAATAGTTCAAAACATCGTTTTTCTATGTTTTTGCAAGTTTAAAACAGCAATTTTATCGTCATTTCTCATAAATCGCCGGTTCACACGAAAGAAACATGAATTAATCAGTTTGAATAGTTCAAAACATCGTTTTTCTATGTTTTGCAAGTTTAAAACAGCAATTTTATCGTCATTTCTCATAAATCGCCGGTTCACACGAAAGAAACATGAATTTATCAGTTCGAATAGTTCAAAACATCGTTTTTCTATGTTTTGCAAGTTTAAAACAGCAATTTTATCGTCATTTCTCATAAATCGCCGGTTCACACGAAAGAAACATGAATTTATCAGTTTGAATAGTTGAAAACAGCGTTTTTCTATGTTTTTGCAAGTTTAAAACAGCAATTTTATCGTCATTTCTCATAAATCGCCGTTTCACACGAAAGAAACATGAATTTGTCAGTTTGAATAGTTCAAAACATCGTTTTTCTATGTTTTGCAAGTTTAAAACAGCAAATTTATCGTCATTTCTCATAAATCGCCGGTTCACACGAAAGAAACATGAATTTATCAGTTTGAATAGTTGAAAACAGCGTTTTTCTATGTTTTTGCAAGTTTAAAACAGCAATTTTATCGTCATTTCTCATAAATCGCCGTTTCGCACGAAAGAAACATGAATTTGTAAGTGTGAATAGTTAAAAACAGCGTTTTTGTTATGTATTTGCAAGTTTAAAACAGCAATTTTATCGTCATTTCTCATAAATCGCCGTTTCACACGAAAGAAACATGAATTTGTCAGTTTGAATAGTTCAAAACATCGTTTTTCTATGTTTTGCAAGTTTAAAACAGCAATTTTATCGTCATTTCTCATAAATCGCCGGTTCACACGAAAGAAACATGAATTTATCAGTTTGAATAGTTGAAAACAGCGTTTTTCTATGTTTTTGCAAGTTTAAAACAGCAATTTTATCGTCATTGCTCATAAATCGCCGTTTCACACGAAAGAAACATGAATTTGTCAGTTTGAATAGTTCAAAACATCGTTTTTCTATGTTTTGCAAGTTTAAAACAGCAATTTTATCGTCATTTTTCATAAATCGCCGTTTCACACGAAAGAAACATGAATTTGTCAGTTTGAATAGTTCAAAACAGCGTTTTTCTATGTTTTTGCAAGTTTAAAACAGCAATTTTATCGTCATTTCTCATAAATCGCCGTTTCACACGAAAGAAACATGAATTTGTCAGTTTGAATAGTTCAAACCAGCGTTTTTGTTATGTATTTGCAAGTTTAAAACAGCAATTTTATCGTCATTTCTCATAAATCGCCGTTTCACACAAAAGAAACATGAATTTGTCAGTTTGAATAGTTAAAAACAGCGTTTTTGTTATGTATTTGCAAGTTTAAAACAGCAATTTTATCGTCATTTCTCATAAATCGCCGGTTCACACGAAAGAAACATGAATTTATCAGTTTGAATAGTTGAAAACAGCGTTTTTCTATGTTTTTGCAAGTTTAAAACAGCAATTTTATCGTCATTTCTCATAAATCGCCGTTTCACACGAAAGAAACATGAATTTGTCAGTTTGAATAGTTCAAAACAGCGTTTTTCTATGTTTTTGCAAGTTTAAAACAACAATTTTATCGTCATTTCTCATAAATCGCCGTTTCACACGAAAGAAACATGAATTTGTCAGTTTGAATAGTTCAAAACAGCGTTTTTCTATGTTTTTGCAAGTTTAAAACAGCAATTTTATCGTCATTTCTCATAAATCGCCGTTTCACACGAAAGAAACATGAATTTGTAAGTTTGAATATTTAAAAACAGCGTTTTTGTTATGTATTTGCAAGTTTAAAACAGCAATTTTATCGTCATTTCTCATAAATCGCCGGTTCACACGAAAGAAACATGAATTTATCAGTTTGAATAGTTGAAAACAGCGTTTTTCTATGTTTTTGCAAGTTTAAAACAGCAATTTTTACGTCATTTCTCATAAATCGCCGTTTCACACGAAAGAAACATGAATTTATCAGTTTGAATAGTTGAAAACAGCGTTTTTCTATGTTTTTGCAAGTTTAAAACAGCAATTTTATCGTCATTTCTCAAAAATCGCCGTTTCACACGAAAGAAACATGAATTTGTAAGTTTGAATAGTTCAAAACAGCGTTTTTCTATGTTTTTGCAAGTTTAAAACAGCAATTTTATCGTCATTTCTCATAAATCGCCGTTTCACACGAAAGAAACATGAATTTGTCAGTTTGAATAGTTCAAAACATCGTTTTTCTATGTTTTGCAAGTTTAAAACAGCAATTTTATCGTCATTTCTCATAAATCGCCGTTTCACACGAAAGAAACATGAATTTGTCAGTTTGAATAGTTCAAAACAGCGTTTTTCTATGTTTTTGCAAGTTTAAAACAGCAATTTTATCGTCATTTCTCATAAATCGCCGTTTCACACGATAAAAACATGAATTTGTCAGTTTGAATAGTTCAAAACAGCGTTTTTCTATGTTTTTGCAAGTTTAAAACAGCAATTTTATCGTCATTTCTCATAAATCGCCGTTTCACACGAAAGAAACATGAATTTGTATGTTTGAATAGTTAAAAACAGCGTTTTTGTTATGTATTTGCAAGTTTAAAACAGCAATTTTATCGTCATTTCTCATAAATCGCCGGTTCACACGAAAGAAACATGAATTTATCAGTTTGAATAGTTGAAAACAGCGTTTTTCTATGTTTTGCAAGTTTAAAACAGCAATTTTATCGTCATTTCTCAAAAATCGCCGTTTCACACGAAAGAAACATGAATTTGTCAGTTTGAATAGTTCAAAACAGCGTTTTTCTATGTTTTTGCAAGTTTAAAACAGCAATTTTATCGTCATTTCTCATAAATCGCCGTTTTACACGAAAGAAACATGAATTTGTAAGTTTGAATAGTTAAAAACAGCGTTTTTGTTATTTATTTGCAAGTTTAAAACAGCAATTTTATCGTCATTTCTCATAAATCGCCGGTTCACACGAAAGAAACATGAATTTATCAGTTTGAATAGTTGAAAACAGCGTTTTTCTATGTTTTTGCAAGTTTAAAACAGCAATTTTATCGTCATTTCTCATAAATCGCCGTTTCACACGAAAGAAACATGAATTTATCAGTTTGAATAGTTGAAAACAGCGTTTTTCTATGTTTTTGCAAGTTTAAAACAGCAATTTTATCGTCATTTCTCATAAATCGCCGTTTCACACGAAAGAAACATGAATTTATCAGTTTGAATAGTTGAAAACAGCGTTTTTCTATGTTTTTGCAAGTTTAAAACAGCAATTTTATCGTCATTTCTCATAAATCGCCGTTTCACACGAAAGAAACATGAATTTACCAGTTTGAATAGTTGAAAACAGCGTTTTTCTATGTTTTTGCAAGTTTAAAACAGCAATTTTATCGTCATTTCTCATAAATCGCCGTTTCACACAAAAGAAACATGAATTTGTCAGTTTGAATAGTTAAAAACAGCGTTTTTGTTATGTATTTGCAAGTTTAAAACAGCAATTTTATCGTCATTTCTCATAAATCGCCGGTTCACACGAAAGAAACATGAATTTATCAGTTTGAATAGTTGAAAACAGCGTTTTTCTATGTTTTTGCAAGTTTAAAACAGCAATTTTATCGTCATTTCTCATAAATCGCCGTTTCACACGAAAGAAACATGAATTTATCAGTTTGAATAGTTGAAAACAGCGTTTTTCTATGTTTTTGCAAGTTTAAAACAGCAATTTTATCGTCATTTCTCATAAATCGCCGTTTCACACGAAAGAAACATGTATTTATCAGTTTGAATAGTTGAAAACTGCGTTTTTCTATGTTTTTGCAAGTTTAAAACAGCAATTTTATCGTCATTTCTCATAAATCGCCGTTTCACACGAAAGAAACATGAATTTATCAGTTTGAATAGTTGAAAACAGCGTTTTTCTATGTTTTTGCAAGTTTAAAACAGCAATTTTATCGTCATTTCTCATAAATCGCCGTTTCACACGAAAGAAACATGAATTTGTCAGTTTGAATAGTTCAAACCAGCGTTTTTGTTATGTATTTGCAAGTTTAAAACAGCAATTTTATCGTCATTTCTCATAAATCGCCGTTTCACACAAAAGAAACATGAATTTGTCAGTTTGAATAGTTAAAAACAGCGTTTTTGTTATGTATTTGCAAGTTTAAAACAGCAATTTTATCGTCATTTCTCATAAATCGCCGGTTCACACGAAAGAAACATGAATTTATCAGTTTGAATAGTTGAAAACAGCGTTTTTCTATGTTTTTGCAAGTTTAAAACAGCAATTTTATCGTCATTTCTCATAAATCGCCGTTTCACACGAAAGAAACATGAATTTATCAGTTTGAATAGTTGAAAACAGCGTTTTCTATGTTTTTGCAAGTTTAAAACAGCAATTTTATCGTCATTTCTCATAAATCGCCGTTTCACACGAAAGAAACATGAATTTGTAAGTTTAAATAGTTAAAAACAGCGTTTTTGTTATGTATTTGCAAGTTTAAAACAGCAATTTTATCGTCATTTCTCATAAATCGCCGTTTCTCACGAAAGAAACATGAATTTATCAGTTTGAATAGTTGAAAATAGCGTTTTTCTATGTTTTTGCAAGTTTAAAACAGCAATTTTATCGTCATTTCTCATAAATCGCCGTTTCACAAGAAAGAAACATGTATTTGTAAGTTTGAATAGTTAAAAACAGCGTTTTTGTTATGTATTTGCAAGTTTAAAACAGCAATTTTATCGTCATTTCTCATAAATCGCCGTTTCACACGAACGAAACATGAATTTGTAAGTTTGAATAGTTAAAAACAGCGTTTTTGTTATGTATTTGCAAGTTTAAAACAGCAATTTTATCGTCATTTCTCATAAATCGCCGTTTCACACGAAAGAAACATGAATTTGTAAGTTTGAATAGTTGAAAACAGCGTTTTTCTATGTTTTTGCAAGTTTAAAACAGCAATTTTATCGTCATTTCTCATAAATCGCCGGTTCACACGAAAGAAACATGAATTTATCAGTTTGAATAGTTGAAAACAGCGTTTTTCTATGTTTTTGCAAGTTTAAAACAGCAATTTTATCGTCATTTCTCATAAATCGCCGTTTCACACGAAAGAAACATGAATTTATCAGTTTGAATAGTTGAAAACAGCGTTTTTCTATGTTTTTGCAAGTTTAAAACAGCAATTTTATCGTCATTTCTCATAAATCGCCGTTTCACACGAAAGAAACATGAATTTATCAGTTTGAATAGTTGAAAACAGCGTTTTTCTATGTTTTTGCAAGTTTAAAACAGCAATTTTATCGTCATTTCTCATAAATCGCCGTTTCACACGAAAGAAACATAAATTTATCAGTTTGAATAGTTGAAAACAGCGTTTTTCTATGTTTTTGCAAGTTTAAAACAGCAATTTTATCGTCATTTCTCATAAATCGCCGTTTCACACGAAAGAAACATGAATTTATCAGTTTGAATAGTTGAAAACAGCGTTTTTCTATGTTTTTGCAAGTTTAAAACAGCAATTTTATCGTCATTTCTCATAAATCGCCGTTTCACACGAAAGAAACATGAATTTATCAGTTTGAATAGTTGAAAACAGCGTTTTTCTATGTTTTTGCAAGTTTAAAACAGCAATTTTATCGTCATTTCTCATAAATCGCCGTTTCACACGAAAGAAACATGAATTTATCAGTTTGAATAGTTGAAAACAGCGTTTTTCTATGTTTTTGCAAGTTTAAAACAGCAATTTTATCGTCATTTCTCATAAATCGCCGTTTCACACGAAAGAAACATGAATTTGTAAGTTTGAATAGTTTAAACAGCGTTTTTGTTATGTATTTGCAAGTTTAAAACAGCAATTTTATCGTCATTTCTCATAAATCGCCGTTTCACACGAAAGAAACATGAATTTGTAAGTTTGAATAGTTAAAAACAGCGTTTTTGTTATGTATTTGCAAGTTTAAAACAGCAATTTTATCGTCATTTCTCATAAATCGCCGTTTCACACGAAAGAAACATAAATTTATCAGTTTGAATAGTTGAAAACAGCGTTTTTCTATGTTTTTGCAAGTTTAAAACAGCAATTTTATCGTCATTTCTCATAAATCGCCGTTTCACACGAAAGAAACATGAATTTATCAGTTTGAATAGTTGAAAACAGCGTTTTTCTATGTTTTTGCAAGTTTAAAACAGCAATTTTATCGTCATTTCTCATAAATCGCCGTTTCACACGAAAGAAACATGAATTTATCAGTTTGAATAGTTGAAAACAGCGTTTTTCTATGTTTTTGCAAGTTTAAAACAGCAATTTTATCGTCATTTCTCATAAATCGCCGTTTCACACGAAAGAAACATAAATTTATCAGTTTGAATAGTTGAAAACAGCGTTTTTCTATGTTTTTGCAAGTTTAAAACAGCAATTTTATCGTCATTTCTCATAAATCGCCGTTTCACACGAAAGAAACATGAATTTATCAGTTTGAATAGTTGAAAACAGCGTTTTTCTATGTTTTTGCAAGTTTAAAACAGCAATTTTATCGTCATTTCTCATAAATCGCCGTTTCACACGAAAGAAACATGAATTTATCAGTTTGAATAGTTGAAAACAGCGTTTTTCTATGTTTTTGCAAGTTTAAAACAGCAATTTTATCGTCATTTCTCATAAATCGCCGTTTCACACGAAAGAAACATGAATTTATCAGTTTGAATAGTTGAAAACAGCGTTTTTCTATGTTTTTGCAAGTTTAAAACAGCAATTTTATCGTCATTTCTCATAAATCGCCGTTTCACACGAAAGAAACATGAATTTATCAGTTTGAATAGTTGAAAACAGCGTTTTTCTATGTTTTTGCAAGTTTAAAACAGCAATTTTATCGTCATTTCTAAAAATCGCCGTTTCACACGAAAGAAACATGAATTTGTAAGTTTGAATAGTTTAAACAGCGTTTTTGTTATGTATTTGCAAGTTTAAAACAGCAATTTTATCGTCATTTCTCATAAATCGCCGTTTCACACGAAAGAAACATGAATTTGTAAGTTTGAATAGTTAAAAACAGCGTTTTTGTTATGTATTTGCAAGTTTAAAACAGCAATTTTATCGTCATTTCTCATAAATCGCCGTTTTACACGAAAGAAACATGAATTTATCAGTTTGAATAGTTGAAAACAGCGTTTTTCTATGTTTTTGCAAGTTTAAAACAGCAATTTTATCGTCATTTCTCATAAATCGCCGTTTCACACGAAAGAAACATGAATTTGTAAGTTTGAATAGTTAAAAACAGCGTTTTTGTTATGTATTTGCAAGTTTAAAACAGCAATTTTATCGTCATTTCTCATAAATCGCCGGTTCACACGAAAGAAACATGAATTTATCAGTTTGAATAGTTGAAAACAGCGTTTTTCTATGTTTTTGCAAGTTTAAAACAGCAATTTTATCGTCATTTCACATAAATCGCCGTTTCACACGAAAGAAACATGAATTTATCAGTTTGAATAGTTGAAAACAGCGTTTTCTATGTTTTTGCAAGTTTAAAACAGCAATTTTATCGTCATTTCTCATAAATCGCCGTTTCACACAAAAGAAACATGAATTTGTAAGTTTGAATAGTTAAAAACAGCGTTTTTGTTATGTATTTGCAAGTTTAAAACAGCAATTTTATCGTCATTTCTCATAAATCGCCGTTTCACACGAAAGAAACATGAATTTATCAGTTTGAATAGTTGAAAACAGCGTTTTTCTATGTTTTTGCAAGTTTAAAACAGCAATTTTATCGTCATTTCTCATAAATCGCCGTTTCACACGAAAGAAACATGAATTTGTAAGTTTGAATAGTTAAAAACAGCGTTTTTGTTATGTATTTGCAAGTTTAAAACAGCAATTTTATCGTCATTTCTCATAAATCGCCGTTTCACACGAAAGAAACATGAATTTGTAAGTTTGAATAGTTAAAAACTGCGTTTTTGTTATGTATTTGCAAGTTTAAAACAGCAATTTTATCGTCATTTCTCATAAATCGCCGTTTCACACGAAAGAAACATGAATTTGTAAGTTTGAATAGTTGAAAACAGCGTTTTTCTATGTTTTTGCAAGTTTAAAACAGCAATTTTATCGTCATTTCTCATAAATCGCCGTTTCACACGAAAGAAACATGAATTTATCAGTTTTAATAGTTGAAAACAGCGTTTTTCTATGTTTTTGCAAGTTTAAAACAGCAATTTTATCGTCATTTCTCATAAATCGCCGTTTCACACGAAAGAAACATGAATTTATCAGTTTGAATAGTTGAAAACAGCGTTTTCTATGTTTTTGCAAGTTTAAAACAGCAATTTTATGGTCATTTCTCATAAATCGCCGTTTCACACGAAAGAAACATAAATTTGTAAGTTTAAATAGTTAAAAACAGCGTTTTTGTTATGTATTTGCAAGTTTAAAACAGCAATTTTATCGTCATTTCTCATAAATCGCCGTTTCACACGAAAGAAACATGAATTTATCAGTTTGAATAGTTAAAAACAGCGTTTTTGTTATGTATTTGCAAGTTTAAAACAGCAATTTTATCGTCATTTCTCATAAATTGCCGTTTCACACGAAAGAAACATGAATTTGTAAGTTTGAATAGTTAAAAACAGCGTTTTTGTTATGTATTTGCAAGTTTAAAACAGCAATTTTATCGTCATTTCTCATAAATCGCCGTTTCACACGAAAGAAACATGAATTTGTAAGTTTGAATAGTTGAAAACAGCGTTTTTCTATGTTTTTGCAAGTTTAAAACAGCAATTTTATCGTCATTTCTCATAAATCGCCGTTTCACACGAAAGAAACATTAATTTATCAGTTTGAATAGTTGAAAACAGCGTTTTCTATGTTTTTGCAAGTTTAAAACAGCAATTTTATCGTCATTTCTCATAAATCGCCGTTTCACACGAAAGAAACATGAATTTATCAGTTTGAATAGTTAAAAACAGCGTTTTTGTTATGTATTTGCAAGTTTAAAACAGCAATTTTATCGTCATTTCTCATAAATCGCCGTTTCACACGAAAGAAACATGAATTTGTAAGTTTGAATAGTTAAAAACAGCGTTTTTGTTATGTATTTGCAAGTTTAAAACAGCAATTTTATCGTCATTTCTCATAAATCGCCGTTTCACACGAAAGAAACATGAATTTGTAAGTTTGAATAGTTGAAAACAGCGTTTTTCTATGTTTTTGCAAGTTTAAAACAGCAATTTTATCGTCATTTCTCATAAATCGCCGTTTCACACGAAAGAAACATGAATTTATCAGTTTGAATAGTGGAAAACAGCGTTTTCTATGTTTTTGCAAGTTTAAAACAGCAATTTTATCGTCATTTCTCATAAATCGCCGTTTCACACGAAAGAAACATGAATTTGTAAGTTTGAATAGTTAAAAACAGCGTTTTTGTTATGTATTTGCAAGTTTAAAACAGCAATTTTATCGTCATTTCTCATAAATCGCCGTTTCACACGAAAGAAACATGAATTTATCAGTTTGAATAGTTGAAAACAGCGTTTTTCTATGTTTTTGCAAGTTTAAAACAGCAATTTTATCGTCATTTCTCATAAATCGCCGTTTCACACGAAAGAAACATGAATTTGTAAGTTTGAATAGTTAAAAACAGCGTTTTTGTTATGTATTTGCAAGTTTAAAACAGCAATTTTATCGTCATTTCTCATAAATCGCCGTTTCACACGAAAGAAACATGAATTTGTAAGTTTGAATAGTTAAAAACAGCGTTTTTGTTATGTATTTGCAAGTTTAAAACAGCAATTTTATCGTCATTTCTCATAAATCGCCGTTTCACACGAAAGAAACATGAATTTATCAGTTTGAATAGTTGAAAACAGCGTTTTTCTATGTTTTTGCAAGTTTAAAACAGCAATTTTATAGTCATTCCTCATAAATCGCCGTTTCACACGAAAGAAACATGAATTTATCAGTTTGAATAGTTGAAAACAGCGTTTTCTATGTTTTTGCAAGTTTAAAACAGCAATTTTATCGTCATTTCTCATAAATCGCCGTTTCACACGAAAGAAACATGAATTTGTAAGTTTGAATAGTTAAAAACAGCGTTTTTGTTATGTATTTGCAAGTTTAAAACAGCAATTTTATCGTCATTTCTCATAAATCGCCGTTTCACACGAAAGAAACATGAATTTGTAAGTTTGAATAGTTAAAAACAGCGTTTTTGTTATGTATTTGCAAGTTTAAAACAGCAATTTTATCGTCATTTCTCATAAATCGCCGTTTCACACGAAAGAAACATGAATTTATCAGTTTGAATAGTTGAAAACAGCGTTTTTCTATGTTTTTGCAAGTTTAAAACAGCAATTTTATCGTCATTTCTCAAAAATCGCCGTTTCACACGAAAGAAACATGAATTTGTAAGTTTGAATAGTTAAAAACAGCGTTTTTCTATGTTTTTGCAAGTTTAAAACAGCAGCTTTATCGTCATTTCTCATAAATCGCCGTTTCACACGAAAGAAACATGAATTTATCAGTTTGAATAGTTGAAAACAGCGTTTTTCTATGTTTTTGCAAGTTTAAAACAGCAATTTTATCGTCATTTCTCATAAATCGCCGTTTCACACGAAAGAAACATGAATTTGTAAGTTTGAATAGTTAAAAACAGCGTTTTTGTTATGTATTTGCAAGTTTAAAACAGCAATTTTATCGTCATTTCTCATAAATCGCCGTTTCACACGAAAGAAACATGAATTTGTAAGTTTGAATAGTTAAAAACAGCGTTTTTGTTATGTATTTGCAAGTTTAAAACAGCAATTTTATCGTCATTTCTCATAAATCGCCGTTTCACACGAAAGAAACATGAATTTATCAGTTTGAATAGTTGAAAACAGCGTTTTTCTATGTTTTTGCAAGTTTAAAACAGCAATTTTATAGTCATTCCTCATAAATCGCCGTTTCACACGAAAGAAACATGAATTTATCAGTTTGAATAGTTGAAAACAGCGTTTTCTATGTTTTTGCAAGTTTAAAACAGCAATTTTATCGTCATTTCTCATAAATCGCCGTTTCACACGAAAGAAACATGAATTTGTAAGTTTGAATAGTTAAAAACAGCGTTTTTGTTATGTATTTGCAAGTTTAAAACAGCAATTTTATCGTCATTTCTCATAAATCGCCGTTTCACACGAAAGAAACATGAATTTGTAAGTTTGAATAGTTAAAAACAGCGTTTTTGTTATGTATTTGCAAGTTTAAAACAGCAATTTTATCGTCATTTCTCATAAATCGCCGTTTCACACGAAAGAAACATGAATTTATCAGTTTGAATAGTTGAAAACAGCGTTTTTCTATGTTTTTGCAAGTTTAAAACAGCAATTTTATCGTCATTTCTCAAAAATCGCCGTTTCACACGAAAGAAACATGAATTTGTAAGTTTGAATAGTTAAAAACAGCGTTTTTCTATGTTTTTGCAAGTTTAAAACAGCAATTTTATCGTCATTTCTCATAAATCGCCGTTTCACACGAAAGAAACATGAATTTATCAGTTTGAATAGTTGAAAACAGCGTTTTTCTATGTTTTTGCAAGTTTAAAACAGCAATTTTATCGTCATTTCTCATGAATCGCCGTTTCACACGAAAGAAACATGAATTTATCAGTTTGAATAGTTGAAAACAGCGTTTTTCTATGTTTTTGCAAGTTTAAAACAGCAATTTTATCGTCATTTCTCATAAATCGCCGTTTCACACGAAAGAAACATGAATTTGTAAGTTTGAATAGTTAAAAACAGCGTTTTTGTTATGTATTTGCAAGTTTAAAACAGCAATTTTATCGTCATTTCTCAAAAATCGCCGTTTCACACGAAAGAAACATGATTTTATCAGTTTGAATAGTTGAAAACAGCGTTTTTCTATGTTTTTGCAAGTTTAAAACAGCAATTTTATCGTCATTTCTCATAAATCGCCGTTTCACACGAAAGAAACATGAATTTGTCAGTTTGAATAGTTCAAAACAGCGTTTTCCTATGTTTTTGCAAGTTTAAAACAGCAATTTTATCGTCATTTCTCAAAAATCGCCGTTTCACACGAAAGAAACATGAATTTGTCAGTTTGAATAGTTCAAAACAGCGTTTTTCTATGTTTTTGCAAGTTTAAAACAGCAATTTTATCGTCATTTCTCATAAATCGCCGTTTCACACGAAAGAAACATGAATTTATCAGTTTGAATAGTTGAAAACAGCGTTTTTCTATGTTTTTGCAAGTTTAAAACAGCAATTTTATCGTCATTTCTCATAAATCGCCGTTTCACACGAAAGAAACATGAATTTGTAAGTTTGAATAGTTAAAAACAGCGTTTTTGTTATGTATTTGCAAGTTTAAAACAGCAATTTTATCGTCATTTCTCATAAATCGCCGTTTCACACGAAAGAAACATGAATTTATCAGTTTGAATAGTTGAAAACAGCGTTTTTCTATGTTTTTGCAAGTTTAAAACAGCAATTTTATCGTCATTTCTCATAAATCGCCGTTTCACACGAAAGAAAACATGAATTTGTAAGTTTGAATAGTTAAAAACAGCGTTTTTGTTATGTATTTGCAAGTTTAAAACAGCAATTTTATCGTCATTTCTCATAAATCGCCGTTTCACACGAAAGAAACATGAATTTGTAAGTTTGAATAGTTAAAAACTGCGTTTTTGTTATGTATTTGCAAGTTTAAAACAGCAATTTTATCGTCATTTCTCATAAATCGCCGTTTCACACGAAAGAAACATGAATTTGTAAGTTTGAATAGTTGAAAACAGCGTTTTTCTATGTTTTTGCAAGTTTAAAACAGCAATTTTATCGTCATTTCTCATAAATCGCCGTTTCACACGAAAGAAACATGAATTTATCAGTTTTAATAGTTGAAAACAGCGTTTTTCTATGTTTTTGCAAGTTTAAAACAGCAATTTTATCGTCATTTCTCATAAATCGCCGTTTCACACGAAAGAAACATGAATTTATCAGTTTGAATAGTTGAAAACAGCGTTTTCTATGTTTTTGCAAGTTTAAAACAGCAATTTTATCGTCATTTCTCATAAATCGCCGTTTCACACGAAAGAAACATAAATTTGTAAGTTTAAATAGTTAAAAACAGCGTTTTTGTTATGTATTTGCAAATTTAAAACAGCAATTTTATCGTCATTTCTCATAAATCGCCGTTTTACACGAAAGAAACATGAATTTATCAGTTTGAATAGTTAAAAACAGCGTTTTTGTTATGTATTTGCAAGTTTAAAACAGCAATTTTATCGTCATTTCTCATAAATTGCCGTTTCACACGAAAGAAACATGAATTTGTAAGTTTGAATAGTTAAAAACAGCGTTTTTGTTATGTATTTGCAAGTTTAAAACAGCAATTTTATCGTCATTTCTCATAAATCGCCGTTTCACACGAAAGAAACATGAATTTGTAAGTTTGAATAGTTGAAAACAGCGTTTTTCTATGTTTTTGCAAGTTTAAAACAGCAATTTTATCGTCATTTCTCATAAATCGCCGTTTCACACGAAAGAAACATTAATTTATCAGTTTGAATAGTTGAAAACAGCGTTTTCTATGTTTTTGCAAGTTTAAAACAGCAATTTTATCGTCATTTCTCATAAATCGCCGTTTCACACGAAAGAAACATGAATTTATCAGTTTGAATAGTTAAAAACAGCGTTTTTGTTATGTATTTGCAAGTTTAAAACAGCAATTTTATCGTCATTTCTCATAAATCGCCGTTTCACACGAAAGAAACATGAATTTGTAAGTTTGAATAGTTAAAAACAGCGTTTTTGTTATGTATTTGCAAGTTTAAAACAGCAATTTTATCGTCATTTCTCATAAATCGCCGTTTCACACGAAAGAAACATGAATTTGTAAGTTTGAATAGTTGAAAACAGCGTTTTTCTATGTTTTTGCAAGTTTAAAACAGCAATTTTATCGTCATTTCTCATAAATCGCCGTTTCACACGAAAGAAACATGAATTTATCAGTTTGAATAGTGGAAAACAGCGTTTTCTATGTTTTTGCAAGTTTAAAACAGCAATTTTATCGTCATTTCTCATAAATCGCCGTTTCACACGAAAGAAACATGAATTTGTAAGTTTGAATAGTTTAAAACAGCGTTTTTGTTATGTATTTGCAAGTTTAAAACAGCAATTTTATCGTCATTTCTCATAAATCGCCGTTTCACACGAAAGAAACATGAATTTATCAGTTTGAATAGTTGAAAACAGCGTTTTTCTATGTTTTTGCAAGTTTAAAACAGCAATTTTATCGTCATTTCTCATAAATCGCCGTTTCACACGAAAGAAACATGAATTTGTAAGTTTGAATAGTTAAAAACAGCGTTTTTGTTATGTATTTGCAAGTTTAAAACAGCAATTTTATCGTCATTTCTCATAAATCGCCGTTTCACACGAAAGAAACATGAATTTATCAGTTTGAATAGTTGAAAACAGCGTTTTTCTATGTTTTTGCAAGTTTAAAACAGCAATTTTATCGTCATTTCTCAAAAATCGCCGTTTCACACGAAAGAAACATGAATTTGTAAGTTTGAATAGTTAAAAACAGCGTTTTTCTATGTTTTTGCAAGTTTAAAACAGCAGCTTTATCGTCATTTCTCATAAATCGCCGTTTCACACGAAAGAAACATGAATTTATCAGTTTGAATAGTTGAAAACAGCGTTTTTCTATGTTTTTGCAAGTTTAAAACAGCAATTTTATCGTCATTTCTCATAAATCGCCGTTTCACACGAAAGAAACATGAATTTGTAAGTTTGAATAGTTAAAAACAGCGTTTTTGTTATGTATTTGCAAGTTTAAAACAGCAATTTTATCGTCATTTCTCATAAATCGCCGTTTCACACGAAAGAAACATGAATTTGTAAGTTTGAATAGTTAAAAACAGCGTTTTTGTTATGTATTTGCAAGTTTAAAACAGCAATTTTATCGTCATTTCTCATAAATCGCCGTTTCACACGAAAGAAACATGAATTTATCAGTTTGAATAGTTGAAAACAGCGTTTTTCTATGTTTTTGCAAGTTTAAAACAGCAATTTTATAGTCATTCCTCATAAATCGCCGTTTCACACGAAAGAAACATGAATTTATCAGTTTGAATAGTTGAAAACAGCGTTTTCTATGTTTTTGCAAGTTTAAAACAGCAATTTTATCGTCATTTCTCATAAATCGCCGTTTCACACGAAAGAAACATGAATTTGTAAGTTTGAATAGTTAAAAACAGCGTTTTTGTTATGTATTTGCAAGTTTAAAACAGCAATTTTATCGTCATTTCTCATAAATCGCCGTTTCACACGAAAGAAACATGAATTTGTAAGTTTGAATAGTTAAAAACAGCGTTTTTGTTATGTATTTGCAAGTTTAAAACAGCAATTTTATCGTCATTTCTCATAAATCGCCGTTTCACACGAAAGAAACATGAATTTATCAGTTTGAATAGTTGAAAACAGCGTTTTTCTATGTTTTTGCAAGTTTAAAACAGCAATTTTATCGTCATTTCTCAAAAATCGCCGTTTCACACGAAAGAAACATGAATTTGTAAGTTTGAATAGTTGAAAACAGCGTTTTTCTATGTTTTTGCAAGTTTAAAACAGCAATTTTATCGTCATTTCTCATAAATCGCCGTTTCACACGAAAGAAACATGAATTTATCAGTTTGAATAGTTGAAAACAGCGTTTTTCTATGTTTTTGCAAGTTTAAAACAGCAATTTTATCGTCATTTCTCATGAATCGCCGTTTCACACGAAAGAAACATGAATTTATCAGTTTGAATAGTTGAAAACAGCGTTTTTCTATGTTTTTGCAAGTTTAAAACAGCAATTTTATCGTCATTTCTCATAAATCGCCGTTTCACACGAAAGAAACATGAATTTGTAAGTTTGAATAGTTAAAAACAGCGTTTTTGTTATGTATTTGCAAGTTTAAAACAGCAATTTTATCGTCATTTCTCAAAAATCGCCGTTTCACACGAAAGAAACATGATTTTATCAGTTTGAATAGTTGAAAACAGCGTTTTTCTATGTTTTTGCAAGTTTAAAACAGCAATTTTATCGTCATTTCTCATAAATCGCCGTTTCACACGAAAGAAACATGAATTTATCAGTTTGAATAGTTGAAAACAGCGTTTTTCTATGTTTTTGCAAGTTTAAAACAGCAATTTTATCGTCATTTCTCATAAATCGCCGTTTCACACGAAAAAAACATGAATTTGTAAGTTTGAATAGTTAAAAACAGCGTTTTTGTTATGTATTTGCAAGTTTAAAACAGCAATTTTATCGTCATTTCTCATAAATCGCCGTTTCACACGAAAGAAACATGAATTTGTAAGTTTGAATAGTTAAAAACTGCGTTTTTGTTATGTATTTGCAAGTTTAAAACAGCAATTTTATCGTCATTTCTCATAAATCGCCGTTTCACACGAAAGAAACATGAATTTGTAAGTTTGAATAGTTGAAAACAGCGTTTTTCTATGTTTTTGCAAGTTTAAAACAGCAATTTTATCGTCATTTCTCATAAATCGCCGTTTCACACGAAAGAAACATGAATTTATCAGTTTTAATAGTTGAAAACAGCGTTTTTCTATGTTTTTGCAAGTTTAAAACAGCAATTTTATCGTCATTTCTCATAAATCGCCGTTTCACACGAAAGAAACATGAATTTATCAGTTTGAATAGTTGAAAACAGCGTTTTCTATGTTTTTGCAAGTTTAAAACAGCAATTTTATCGTCATTTCTCATAAATCGCCGTTTCACACGAAAGAAACATAAATTTGTAAGTTTAAATAGTTAAAAACAGCGTTTTTGTTATGTATTTGCAAATTTAAAACAGCAATTTTATCGTCATTTCTCATAAATCGCCGTTTCACACGAAAGAAACATGAATTTATCAGTTTGAATAGTTAAAAACAGCGTTTTTGTTATGTATTTGCAAGTTTAAAACAGCAATTTTATCGTCATTTCTCATAAATTGCCGTTTCACACGAAAGAAACATGAATTTGTAAGTTTGAATAGTTAAAAACAGCGTTTTTGTTATGTATTTGCAAGTTTAAAACAGCAATTTTATCGTCATTTCTCATAAATCGCCGTTTCACACGAAAGAAACATGAATTTGTAAGTTTGAATAGTTGAAAACAGCGTTTTTCTATGTTTTTGCAAGTTTAAAACAGCAATTTTATCGTCATTTCTCATAAATCGCCGTTTCACACGAAAGAAACATTAATTTATCAGTTTGAATAGTTGAAAACAGCGTTTTCTATGTTTTTGCAAGTTTAAAACAGCAATTTTATCGTCATTTCTCATAAATCGCCGTTTCACACGAAAGAAACATGAATTTATCAGTTTGAATAGTTAAAAACAGCGTTTTTGTTATGTATTTGCAAGTTTAAAACAGCAATTTTATCGTCATTTCTCATAAATCGCCGTTTCACACGAAAGAAACATGAATTTGTAAGTTTGAATAGTTAAAAACAGCGTTTTTGTTATGTATTTGCAAGTTTAAAACAGCAATTTTATCGTCATTTCTCATAAATCGCCGTTTCACACGAAAGAAACATGAATTTGTAAGTTTGAATAGTTGAAAACAGCGTTTTTCTATGTTTTTGCAAGTTTAAAACAGCAATTTTATCGTCATTTCTCATAAATCGCCGTTTCACACGAAAGAAACATGAATTTATCAGTTTGAATAGTGGAAAACAGCGTTTTCTATGTTTTTGCAAGTTTAAAACAGCAATTTTATCGTCATTTCTCATAAATCGCCGTTTCACACGAAAGAAACATGAATTTGTAAGTTTGAATAGTTTAAAACAGCGTTTTTGTTATGTATTTGCAAGTTTAAAACAGCAATTTTATCGTCATTTCTCATAAATCGCCGTTTCACACGAAAGAAACATGAATTTATCAGTTTGAATAGTTGAAAACAGCGTTTTTCTATGTTTTTGCAAGTTTAAAACAGCAATTTTATCGTCATTTCTCATAAATCGCCGTTTCACACGAAAGAAACATGAATTTGTAAGTTTGAATAGTTAAAAACAGCGTTTTTGTTATGTATTTGCAAGTTTAAAACAGCAATTTTATCGTCATTCTCATAAATCGCCGTTTCACACGAAAGAAACATGAATTTATCAGTTTGAATAGTTGAAAACAGCGTTTTTCTATGTTTTTGCAAGTTTAAAACAGCAATTTTATCGTCATTTCTCAAAATCGCCGTTTCACACGAAAGAAACATGAATTTGTAAGTTTGAATAGTTAAAAACAGCGTTTTTCTATGTTTTTGCAAGTTTAAAACAGCAGCTTTATCGTCATTTCTCATAAATCGCCGTTTCACACGAAAGAAACATGAATTTATCAGTTTGAATAGTTGAAAACAGCGTTTTTCTATGTTTTTGCAAGTTTAAAACAGCAATTTTATCGTCATTTCTCATAAATCGCCGTTTCACACGAAAGAAACATGAATTTGTAAGTTTGAATAGTTAAAAACAGCGTTTTTGTTATGTATTTGCAAGTTTAAAACAGCAATTTTATCGTCATTTCTCATAAATCGCCGTTTCACACGAAAGAAACATGAATTTGTAAGTTTGAATAGTTAAAAACAGCGTTTTTGTTATGTATTTGCAAGTTTAAAACAGCAATTTTATCGTCATTTCTCATAAATCGCCGTTTCACACGAAAGAAACATGAATTTATCAGTTTGAATAGTTGAAAACAGCGTTTTTCTATGTTTTTGCAAGTTTAAAACAGCAATTTTATAGTCATTCCTCATAAATCGCCGTTTCACACGAAAGAAACATGAATTTATCAGTTTGAATAGTTGAAAACAGCGTTTTCTATGTTTTTGCAAGTTTAAAACAGCAATTTTATCGTCATTTCTCATAAATCGCCGTTTCACACGAAAGAAACATGAATTTGTAAGTTTGAATAGTTAAAAACAGCGTTTTTGTTATGTATTTGCAAGTTTAAAACAGCAATTTTATCGTCATTTCTCATAAATCGCCGTTTCACACGAAAGAAACATGAATTTGTAAGTTTGAATAGTTAAAAACAGCGTTTTTGTTATGTATTTGCAAGTTTAAAACAGCAATTTTATCGTCATTTCTCATAAATCGCCGTTTCACACGAAAGAAACATGAATTTATCAGTTTGAATAGTTGAAAACAGCGTTTTTCTATGTTTTTGCAAGTTTAAAACAGCAATTTTATCGTCATTTCTCAAAAATCGCCGTTTCACACGAAAGAAACATGAATTTGTAAGTTTGAATAGTTGAAAACAGCGTTTTTCTATGTTTTTGCAAGTTTAAAACAGCAATTTTATCGTCATTTCTCATAAATCGCCGTTTCACACGAAAGAAACATGAATTTATCAGTTTGAATAGTTGAAAACAGCGTTTTTCTATGTTTTTGCAAGTTTAAAACAGCAATTTTATCGTCATTTCTCATGAATCGCCGTTTCACACGAAAGAAACATGAATTTATCAGTTTGAATAGTTGAAAACAGCGTTTTTCTATGTTTTTGCAAGTTTAAAACAGCAATTTTATCGTCATTTCTCATAAATCGCCGTTTCACACGAAAGAAACATGAATTTGTAAGTTTGAATAGTTAAAAACAGCGTTTTTGTTATGTATTTGCAAGTTTAAAACAGCAATTTTATCGTCATTTCTCAAAAATCGCCGTTTCACACGAAAGAAACATGATTTTATCAGTTTGAATAGTTGAAAACAGCGTTTTTCTATGTTTTTGCAAGTTTAAAACAGCAATTTTATCGTCATTTCTCATAAATCGCCGTTTCACACGAAAGAAACATGAATTTGTCAGTTTGAATAGTTCAAAACAGCGTTTTCCTATGTTTTTGCAAGTTTAAAACAGCAATTTTATCGTCATTTCTCAAAAATCGCCGTTTCACACGAAAGAAACATGAATTTGTCAGTTTGAATAGTTCAAAACAGCGTTTTTCTATGTTTTTGCAAGTTTAAAACAGCAATTTTATCGTCATTTCTCATAAATCGCCGTTTCACACGAAAGAAACATGAATTTATCAGTTTGAATAGTTGAAAACAGCGTTTTCTATGTTTTTGCAAGTTTAAAACAGCAATTTTATCGTCATTTCTCATAAATCGCCGTTTCACACGAAAGAAACATGAATTTGTAAGTTTGAATAGTTAAAAACAGCGTTTTTGTTATGTATTTGCAAGTTTAAAACAGCAATTTTATCGTCATTTCTCATAAATCGCCGTTTCACACGAAAGAAACATGAATTTATCAGTTTGAATAGTTGAAAACAGCGTTTTTCTATGTTTTTGCAAGTTTAAAACAGCAATTTTATCGTCATTTCTCATAAATCGCCGTTTCACACGAAAAAAACATGAATTTGTAAGTTTGAATAGTTAAAAACAGCGTTTTTGTTATGTATTTGCAAGTTTAAAACAGCAATTTTATCGTCATTTCTCATAAATCGCCGTTTCACACGAAAGAAACATGAATTTGTAAGTTTGAATAGTTAAAAACTGCGTTTTTGTTATGTATTTGCAAGTTTAAAACAGCAATTTTATCGTCATTTCTCATAAATCGCCGTTTCACACGAAAGAAACATGAATTTGTAAGTTTGAATAGTTGAAAACAGCGTTTTTCTATGTTTTTGCA
The DNA here is from genome assembly GCA_963942605.1 of Poecilus cupreus. NCBI lineage: Eukaryota > Metazoa > Arthropoda > Insecta > Coleoptera > Carabidae > Poecilus > Poecilus cupreus. The sequence continues at coordinate 43,812 of CAWWDY010002723.1, read as the reverse complement.
AGTTTAAAACAGCAATTTTATCGTCATTTCTCATAAATCGCCGTTTCACACGAAAGAAACATGAATTTATCAGTTTTAATAGTTGAAAACAGCGTTTTTCTATGTTTTTGCAAGTTTAAAACAGCAATTTTATCGTCATTTCTCATAAATCGCCGTTTCACACGAAAGAAACATGAATTTATCAGTTTGAATAGTTGAAAACAGCGTTTTCTATGTTTTTGCAAGTTTAAAACAGCAATTTTATCGTCATTTCTCATAAATCGCCGTTTCACACGAAAGAAACATAAATTTGTAAGTTTAAATAGTTAAAAACAGCGTTTTTGTTATGTATTTGCAAGTTTAAAACAGCAATTTTATCGTCATTTCTCATAAATCGCCGTTTCACACGAAAGAAACATGAATTTATCAGTTTGAATAGTTAAAAACAGCGTTTTTGTTATGTATTTGCAAGTTTAAAACAGCAATTTTATCGTCATTTCTCATAAATTGCCGTTTCACACGAAAGAAACATGAATTTGTAAGTTTGAATAGTTAAAAACAGCGTTTTTGTTATGTATTTGCAAGTTTAAAACAGCAATTTTATCGTCATTTCTCATAAATCGCCGTTTCACACGAAAGAAACATGAATTTGTAAGTTTGAATAGTTGAAAACAGCGTTTTTCTATGTTTTTGCAAGTTTAAAACAGCAATTTTATCGTCATTTCTCATAAATCGCCGTTTCACACGAAAGAAACATTAATTTATCAGTTTGAATAGTTGAAAACAGCGTTTTCTATGTTTTTGCAAGTTTAAAACAGCAATTTTATCGTCATTTCTCATAAATCGCCGTTTCACACGAAAGAAACATGAATTTATCAGTTTGAATAGTTAAAAACAGCGTTTTTGTTATGTATTTGCAAGTTTAAAACAGCAATTTTATCGTCATTTCTCATAAATCGCCGTTTCACACGAAAGAAACATGAATTTGTAAGTTTGAATAGTTAAAAACAGCGTTTTTGTTATGTATTTGCAAGTTTAAAACAGCAATTTTATCGTCATTTCTCATAAATCGCCGTTTCACACGAAAGAAACATGAATTTGTAAGTTTGAATAGTTGAAAACAGCGTTTTTCTATGTTTTTGCAAGTTTAAAACAGCAATTTTATCGTCATTTCTCATAAATCGCCGTTTCACACGAAAGAAACATGAATTTATCAGTTTGAATAGTGGAAAACAGCGTTTTCTATGTTTTTGCAAGTTTAAAACAGCAATTTTATCGTCATTTCTCATAAATCGCCGTTTCGCACGAAAGAAACATGAATTTGTAAGTTTGAATAGTTTAAAACAGCGTTTTTGTTATGTATTTGCAAGTTTAAAACAGCAATTTTATCGTCATTTCTCATAAATCGCCGTTTCACACGAAAGAAACATGAATTTATCAGTTTGAATAGTTGAAAACAGCGTTTTTCTATGTTTTTGCAAGTTTAAAACAGCAATTTTATCGTCATCATAAATCGCCGTTTCACACGAAAGAAACATGAATTTGTAAGTTTGAATAGTTAAAAACAGCGTTTTTGTTATGTATTTGCAAGTTTAAAACAGCAATTTTATCGTCATTTCTCATAAATCGCCGTTTCACACGAAAGAAACATGAATTTGTAAGTTTGAATAGTTAAAAACAGCGTTTTTGTTATGTATTTGCAAGTTTAAAACAGCAATTTTATCGTCATTTCTCATAAATCGCCGTTTCACACGAAAGAAACATGAATTTATCAGTTTGAATAGTTGAAAAACAGCGTTTTTCTATGTTTTTCCAAGTTTAAAACAGCAATTTTATCGTCATTCCTCATAAATCGCCGTTTCACACGAAAGAACATGAATTTATCAGTTTGAATAGTTGAAAACAGCGTTTTCTATGTTTTTGCAAGTTTAAAACAGCAATTTTATCGTCATTTCTCATAAATCGCCGTTTCACACGAAAGAAACATGAATTTGTAAGTTTGAATAGTTAAAAACAGCGTTTTTGTTATGTATTTGCAAGTTTAAAACAGCAATTTTATCGTCATTTCTCATAAATCGCCGTTTCACACGAAAGAAACATGAATTTGTAAGTTTGAATAGTTAAAAACAGCGTTTTTGTTATGTATTTGCAAGTTTAAAACAGCAATTTTATCGTCATTTCTCATAAATCGCCGTTTCACACGAAAGAAACATGAATTTATCAGTTTGAATAGTTGAAAACAGCGTTTTTCTATGTTTTTGCAAGTTTAAAACAGCAATTTTATCGTCATTTCTCAAAAATCGCCGTTTCACACGAAAGAAACATGAATTTGTAAGTTTGAATAGTTAAAAACAGCGTTTTTCTATGTTTTTGCAAGTTTAAAACAGCAATTTTATCGTCATTTCTCATAAATCGCCGTTTCACACGAAAGAAACATGAATTTATCAGTTTGAATAGTTGAAAACAGCGTTTTTCTATGTTTTTGCAAGTTTAAAAACAGCAATTTTATCGTCATTTCTCATGAATCGCCGTTTCACACGAAAGAAACATGAATTTATCAGTTTGAATAGTTGAAAACAGCGTTTTTCTATGTTTTTGCAAGTTTAAAACAGCAATTTTATCGTCATTTCTCATAAATCGCCGTTTCACACGAAAGAAACATGAATTTGTAAGTTTGAATAGTTAAAAACAGCGTTTTTGTTATGTATTTGCAAGTTTAAAACAGCAATTTTATCGTCATTTCTCAAAAATCGCCGTTTCACACGAAAGAAACATGATTTTATCAGTTTGAATAGTTGAAAACAGCGTTTTTCTATGTTTTTGCAAGTTTAAAACAGCAATTTTATCGTCATTTCTCATAAATCGCCGTTTCACACAAAAGAAACATGAATTTGTCAGTTTGAATAGTTCAAAACAGCGTTTTCCTATGTTTTTGCAAGTTTAAAACAGCAATTTTATCGTCATTTCTCAAAAATCGCCGTTTCACACGAAAGAAACATGAATTTGTCAGTTTGAATAGTTCAAAACATCGTTTTTCTATGTTTTTTGCAAGTTTAAAACAGCAATTTTATCGTCATTTCTCATAAATCGCCGTTTCACACGAAAGAAACATGAATTTGTCAGTTTGAATAGTTCAAAACAGCGTTTTACTATGTTTTTGCAAGTTTAAAACAGCAATTTTATCGTCATTTCTCATAAATCGCCGTTTCACACGAAAGAAACATGAATTTGTAAGTTTGAATAGTTAAAAACAGCGTTTTTGTTATGTATTTGCAAGTTTAAAACAGCAATTTTATCGTCATTTCTCATAAATCGCCGTTTCACACGAAAGAAACATGAATTTATCAGTTTGAATAGTTGAAAACAGCGTTTTTCTATGTTTTTGCAAGTTTTAAAACAGCAATTTTATCGTCATTTCTCAAAAATCGCCGTTTCACACGAAAGAAACATGAATTTGTAAGTTTGAATAGTTTAAAAACAGCGTTTTTCTATGTTTTTGCAAGTTTAAAACAGCAATTTTATCGTCATTTCTCATAAATCGCCGTTTCACACGAAAGAAACATGAATTTATCAGTTTGAATAGTTGAAAACAGCGTTTTTCTATGTTTTTGCAAGTTTAAAACAGCAATTTTATCGTCATTTCTCATGAATCGCCGTTTCACACGAAAGAAACATGAATTTATCAGTTTGAATAGTTGAAAACAGCGTTTTTCTATGTTTTTGCAAGTTTAAAACAGCAATTTTATCGTCATTTCTCATAATCGCCGTTTCACACGAAAGAAACATGAATTTGTAAGTTTGAATAGTTAAAAACAGCGTTTTTGTTATGTATTTGCAAGTTTAAAACAGCAATTTTATCGTCATTTCTCAAAAATCGCCGTTTCACACGAAAGAAACATGATTTTATCAGTTTGAATAGTTGAAAACAGCGTTTTTCTATGTTTTTGCAAGTTTAAAACAGCAATTTTATCGTCATTTCTCATAAATCGCCGTTTCACACGAAAGAAACATGAATTTGTCAGTTTGAATAGTTCAAAACAGCGTTTTCCTATGTTTTTGCAAGTTTAAAACAGCAATTTTATCGTCATTTCTCAAAAATCGCCGTTTCACACGAAAGAAACATGAATTTGTCAGTTTGAATAGTTCAAAACATCGTTTTTTCTATGTTTTTGCAAGTTTAAAACAGCAATTTTATCGTCATTTCTCATAAATCGCCGTTTCACACGAAAGAAACATGAATTTGTCAGTTTGAATAGTTCAAAACAGCGTTTTACTATGTTTTTGCAAGTTTAAAACAGCAATTTTATCGTCATTTCTCATAAATCGCCGTTTCACACGAAAGAAACATGAATTTGTAAGTTTGAATAGTTAAAAACAGCGTTTTTGTTATGTATTTGCAAGTTTAAAACAGCAATTTTATCGTCATTTCTCATAAATCGCCGTTTCACACGAAAGAAACATGAATTTGTAAGTTTGAATAGTTAAAAACAGCGTTTTTGTTATGTATTTGCAAGTTTAAAACAGCAATTTTATCGTCATTTCTCATAAATCGCCGTTTCACACGAAAGAAACATGAATTTGTAAGTTTGAATAGTTAAAAACAGCGTTTTTGTTATGTATTTGCAAGTTTAAAACAGCAATTTTATCGTCATTTCCCAAAAATCGCCGTTTCACACGAAAGAAACATGATTTTATCAGTTTGAATAGTTGAAAACAGCGTTTTTCTATGTTTTTGCAAGTTTAAAACAGCAATTTTATCGTCATTTCTCATAAATCGCCGTTTCACACGAAAGAAACATGAATTTGTAAGTTTGAATAGTTAAAAACAGCGTTTTTGTTATGTATTTGCAAGTTTAAAACAGCAATTTTATCGTCATTTCTCATAAATCGCCGTTTCACACGAAAGAAACATGAATTTATCAGTTTGAATAGTTGAAAACAGCGTTTTTCTATGTTTTTGCAAGTTTAAAACAGCAATTTTATCGTCATTTCTCATAAATCGCCATTTCACACGAAAGAAACATGAATTTGTAAGTTTGAATAGTTAAAAACAGCGTTTTTGTTATGTATTTGCAAGTTTAAAACAGCAATTTTATCGTCATTTCTCATAAATCGCCGTTTCACACGAAAGAAACATGAATTTGTAAGTTTGAATAGTTAAAAACAGCGTTTTTGTTATGTATTTGCAAGTTTAAAACAGCAATTTTATCGTCATTTCTCATAAATCGCCGTTTCACACGAAAGAAACATGAATTTATCAGTTTGAATAGTTGAAAACAGCGTTTTTCTATGTTTTTGCAAGTTTAAAACAGCAATTTTATCGTCATTTCTCATAAATCGCCGTTTCACACGAAAGAAACATGAATTTATCAGTTTGAATAGTTGAAAACAGCGTTTTCTATGTTTTTGCAAGTTTAAAACAGCAATTTTATCGTCATTTCTCATAAATCGCCGTTTCACACGAAAGAAACATGAATTTGTAAGTTTGAATAGTTAAAAACAGCGTTTTTGTTATGTATTTGCAAGTTTAAAACAGCAATTTTATCGTCATTTCTCATAAATCGCCGTTTCACACGAAAGAAACATGAATTTGTAAGTTTGAATAGTTAAAAACAGCGTTTTTGTTATGTATTTGCAAGTTTAAAACAGCAATTTTATCGTCATTTCTCATAAATCGCCGTTTCACACGAAAGAAACATGAATTTATCAGTTTGAATAGTTGAAAACAGCGTTTTTCTATGTTTTTGCAAGTTTAAAACAGCAATTTTATCGTCATTTCTCAAAAATCGCCGTTTCACACGAAAGAAACATGAATTTGTAAGTTTGAATAGTTAAAAACAGCGTTTTTCTATGTTTTTGCAAGTTTAAAACAGCAATTTTATCGTCATTTCTCATAAATCGCCGTTTCACACGAAAGAAACATGAATTTATCAGTTTGAATAGTTGAAAACAGCGTTTTTCTATGTTTTTGCAAGTTTAAAACAGCAATTTTATCGTCATTTCTCATAAATCGCCGTTTCACACGAAAGAAACATGAATTTATCAGTTTGAATAGTTGAAAACAGCGTTTTTCTATGTTTTTGCAAGTTTAAAACAGCAATTTTATCGTCATTTCTCATAAATCGCCGTTTCACACGAAAGAAACATGAATTTGTAAGTTTGAATAGTTAAAAACAGCGTTTTTGTTATGTATTTGCAAGTTTAAAACAGCAATTTTATCGTCATTTCTCAAAAATCGCCGTTTCACACGAAAGAAACATGATTTTATCAGTTTGAATAGTTGAAAACAGCGTTTTTCTATGTTTTTGCAAGTTTAAAACAGCAATTTTATCGTCATTTCTCATAAATCGCCGTTTCACACGAAAGAAACATGAATTTGTCAGTTTGAATAGTTCAAAACAGCGTTTTCCTATGTTTTTGCAAGTTTAAAACAGCAATTTTATCGTCATTTCTCAAAAATCGCCGTTTCACACGAAAGAAACATGAATTTGTCAGTTTGAATAGTTCAAAACATCGTTTTTCTATGTTTTTGCAAGTTTAAAACAGCAATTTTATCGTCATTTCTCATAAATCGCCGTTTCACACGAAAGAAACATGAATTTGTCAGTTTGAATAGTTCAAAACAGCGTTTTACTATGTTTCTGCAAGTTTAAAACAGCAATTTTATCGTCATTTCTCATAAATCGCCGTTTCACACGAAAGAAACATGAATTTGTAAGTTTGAATAGTTAAAAGCAGCGTTTTTGTTATGTATTTGCAAGTTTAAAACAGCAATTTTATCGTCATTTCTCATAAATCGCCGTTTCACACGAAAGAAACATGAATTTGTAAGTTTGAATAGTTAAAAACAGCGTTTTTGTTATGTATTTGCAAGTTTAAAACAGCAATTTTATCGTCATTTCTCATAAATCGCCGTTTCACACGAAAGAAACATGAATTTGTAAGTTTGAATAGTTAAAAACAGCGTTTTTGTTATGTATTTGCAAGTTTAAAACAGCAATTTTATCGTCATTTCTCAAAAATCGCCGTTTCACACGAAAGAAACATGATTTTATCAGTTTGAATAGTTGAAAACAGCGTTTTTCTATGTTTTTGCAAGTTTAAAACAGCAATTTTATCGTCATTTCTCATAAATCGCCGTTTCACATGAAAGAAACATGAATTTGTCAGTTTGAATAGTTCAAAACAGCGTTTTCCTATGTTTTTGCAAGTTTAAAACAGCAATTTTATCGTCATTTCTCAAAAATCGCCGTTTCACACGAAAGAAACATGAATTTGTCAGTTTGAATAGTTCAAAACATTGTTTTTCTATGTTTTTGCAAGTTTAAAACAGCAATTTTATCGTCATTTCTCATAAATCGCCGTTTCACACGAAAGAAACATGAATTTGTCAGTTTGAATAGTTCAAAACAGCGTTTTACTATGTTTTTGCAAGTTTAAAACAGCAATTTTATCGTCATTTCTCATAAATCGCCGTTTCACACGAAAGAAACATGAATTTGTAAGTTTGAATAGTTAAAAACAGCGTTTTTGTTATGTATTTGCAAGTTTAAAACAGCAATTTTATCGTCATTTCTCATAAATCGCCGTTTCACACGAAAGAAACATGAATTTGTAAGTTTGAATAGTTAAAAACAGCGTTTTTGTTATGTATTTGCAAGTTTAAAACAGCAATTTTATCGTCATTTCTCATAAATCGCCGTTTCACACGAAAGAAACATGAATTTGTAAGTTTGAATAGTTAAAAACAGCGTTTTTGTTATGTATTTGCAAGTTTAAAACAGCAATTTTATCGTCATTTCCCAAAAATCGCCGTTTCACACGAAAGAAACATGATTTTATCAGTTTGAATAGTTGAAAACAGCGTTTTTCTATGTTTTTGCAAGTTTAAAACAGCAATTTTATCGTCATTTCTCATAAATCGCCGTTTCACACGAAAGAAACATGAATTTGTCAGTTTGAATAGTTCAAAACAGCGTTTTCCTATGTTTTTGCAAGTTTAAAACAGCAATATTATCGTCATTTCTCAAAAATCGCCGTTTCACACGAAAGAAACATGAATTTGTCAGTTTGAATAGTTCAAAACATCGTTTTTCTATGTTTTTGCAAGTTTAAAACAGCAATTTTATCGTCATTTCTCATAAATCGCCGTTTCACACGAAAGAAACATGAATTTGTAAGTTCGAATAGTTAAAAACAGCGTTTTTGTTATGTATTTGCAAGTTTAAAACAACAATTTTATCGTCATTTCTCATAAATCGCCGTTTCACACGAAAGAAACATGAATTTGTAAGTTTGAATAGTTAAAAACAGCGTTTTTGTTATGTATTTGCAAGTTTAAAACAGCAACTTTATCGTCATTTCTCATAAATCGCCGTTTCACACGAAAGAAACATGAATTTATCAGTTTGAATAGTTGAAAACAGCGTTTTCTATGTTTTTGCAAGTTTAAAACAGCAATTTTATCGTCATTTCTCATAAATCGCCGTTTCACACGAAAGAAACATGAATTTATCAGTTTGAATAGTTGAAAACAGCGTTTTTCTATGTTTTTGCAAGTTTAAAACAGCAATTTTATCGTCATTTCTCATAAATCGCCGTTTCACACGAAAGAAACATGAATTTGTAAGTTTGAATAGTTAAAAACAGCGTTTTTGTTATGTATTTGCAAGTTTAAAACAGCAATTTAATCGTCATTTCTCATAAATCGCCGTTTCACACGAAAGAAACATGAATTTGTAAGTTTGAATAGTTGAAAACAGCGTTTTTGTTATGTATTTGCAAGTTTAAAACAGCAATTTTATCGTCATTTCTCATAAATCGCCGTTTCACACGAAAGAAACATGAATTTATCAGTTTGAATAGTTGAAAACAGCGTTTTCTATGTTTTTGCAAGTTTAAAACAGCAATTTTATCGTCATTTCTCATAAATCGCCGTTTCACACGAAAGAAACATGAATTTATCAGTTTGAATAGTTGAAAACAGCGTTTTTCTATGTTTTTGCAAGTTTAAAACAGCAATTTTATCGTCATTTCTCATAAATCGCCGTTTCACACGAAAGAAACATGAATTTGTAAGTTTGAATAGTTAAAAACAGCGTTTTTGTTATGTATTTGCAAGTTTAAAACAGCAATTTTATCGTCATTTCTCATAAATCGCCGTTTTACACTAAAGAAACATGAATTTATCAGTTTGAATAGTTGAAAACAGCGTTTTCTATGTTTTTGCAAGTTTAAAACAGCAATTTTATCATCATTTCTCATAAATCGCCGTTTCACACGAAAGAAACATGAATTTATCAGTTTGAATAGTTGATGTCAGAATTATGTCTCGGACATATTGATATTTTTATAAAATAATTGTTTCATTTGTTAATTTTAGAGAATTTCTGATGTTTTTTGTTTTTATGTTTATATAATTTTTGATGACAGAAGTGAGATATAAATAAAAAGATATTTTTCACTAAAAGCGAAGATTGTTTTATTAAAACTCAAAGGAAAAACACTATTTTAACAGGTTATGGGCCCAGCGAACACGGGTATATGAGAAATAAGTGATTAATTTTGTGCATCAATTTTTAAGTAAACGAACAGAAAGAAATATGGCTCAAGATGAAATTAAAATACCTAAATTAGACGAAAATAATTATTATTCTTGGAGTATTCGAATAAAAACAGTATTAAAACAAAAGGGATGTTGGTCAGCTATTGAACCGGGTTACTCAGACAAGTTAAATACAGAACAAGAAAAAATTAACACGAAAGCTTTGTCCTTAATATTTCAAAGTATTAATGATTGGTACATTGAAGATGTTGGAGAATTGGAGTTGGCAAAAGAAGTGTGGGATACGTTAAAGGAAAGTCACACTAGTCATGGATTATTAAACCAACTTAAAATATTGAAAGACATGATGAACATTAGAAAAACACAGGATTTAAGTATGCAAGAATATATAACGAAAATTTCAAGCACATATCGAACAGTATCCAAGACTGGCCTTATAACATTTCCTGACAAGACTTTAGCAATGATTTATTTAAATGGCTTACCTATGGATCAATATGAAGGATTTGTTAGAAGTCTTGATAGAGAAGATAATTTATTAAGTTCAGCAATGATAAAGGCAAAACTTTTACTTGAAGAAAAAAGAATAAAGCGAAATATAGAAGAAGATGAAGAGATGCATGCTTTATCTCTAAAGAAGAATAATTGTATAACAAATAAATGTCAGAAGTTTTATCAGAAACATACAAATGGAAGAAATGAAGACAATTTTAGAGATAGAAGAGAAAGCGGTACGCAAAAAGAAGAGAGAAAGAAATGGATTTGCTTTGCATGTGGGAAAGAAGGGCATATAGCAAAGTTTTGTCGTACTTTTCGTCAAATGACAAAAAAAGAAGATTATAATAATCCATATACCTACAAATTCAGAAATCAGGAAGAAAGTAAATTTATGGGAAAAGCTGGAACAACAAAAATTAAAGAAACAGAAAAACAATATTGTGTTCTGACAGCTGTCACAGATGAAGGAAATACTAATAGAAAAACATGGATTTTAGATTCAGGGGCATCTCACCATATCAGTCCATATCGCGATTTATTTGAAAATTTATCTCCTGCATCAGGTACCGTCGATGTAGCAAATGGTGGAACGGGACTTATTCAAGGTATAGGTTCAATTTTACTAAAAATGACAGATGAATGTGGCGGATGGGATATTAAATTAAAAACAGTTTTATATGTCCCCGACATTCAAGACAATTTATTATCATTGAGTAAGATAGAAGAAACAGGAAAGAAAGTAATATTTGATGAAGGAAGAGCATTTGTCATTGACAAGAAAAACAATAAATGTATATTTACAGCAACAAAAATTAATAATTTATGGTTAGTACACACTGAACATAAGAAAAATGAAAAAGAAAATGTAGCAACAAAAGAAGAAGCTTGTGTATCAACATACAGAACAACTGCAAATATTTGGCATCAGAGGCTGGGACATTCAAATAATAATACCATCAACAAAATTTCTGCTTTAAACATACCAAAGAATAAAGAAGAGAAGAATTTATGTGAGATATGTATTTTAGGAAAGTTAAAGAAGAAGAAATTTCCAAGCAAAAGCAATGAAAAATGTCAACAAGTTTTGGAACGAATTCATTCGGATGTTGGTGGGCCGATTAATCCTGAAACAATGGGTGGAGCAAAATATTACGTAAACTTTTTAGACCAATATTCAAATTATGCTTTCTTATATTTAATGAAGAACAAAAATGAAGTTTTCAAACATTTTAAGAATTTTCAAATTATGGTAGAATCTTTGCATGAGAAAAAAATTAAAGAATTTCAAAGCGATAACATTTTGAGAAAAATGGTATTAAACACAGATTTTTAGTCCCTTTCAATCCTCAACAAAATGGAAAAGCAGAGAGATTGAATCAGACATTGTTTAATATGACAAGATGTATGCTAATACAATCTGGACTCGCAAAATTTTTTTGGGGAGAAGCACTAACTACAGCTATGTTTATAAGAAATCGTTGTCCTTCAATAACAATTGAAAATAAAATACCTTTAGAAATTTGGACAGGAAAAGAATTAAAGAAAGAAGACTATTTATTTTTAAAAATATTTGGATGTCAAGTATGGGCTAAAGTTCCAGAGGTAAGAAAATTAAGTCCGAAGGCAGAGGAATGCATATTATTAGGATATCCGGAGAATATAAAAGGTTACAGATTGTGGAGTTTAAATAGAAAGAAAATTATAATGAGCAGAGACGTCGTTTTTAATGAAGAATTATTTCCTATGAAGAAGATAGAACAGATAAATGTTAACGAAAAGAAAAATGAAGATATTTCAATATCCATACTGGAAGAAGAAGAAGAAAATATAAGCAATATAGATGAAGATTATATAGAAATTTCTGAAGAAGAAAAAGATGAAAACTGTAGAGACTTGTATGGAGATAAAGAAAATAGTAAAATTTCTAAACCAGGGGAAGAAAATATAAGCAATTCAAGCTCGGAAGAAACATGCAGTAATGATCAGCTAAAGCCAGTATTGAGAAGATCGGAAAGAATAAGAAAACAAATTAAAATGTGTTCTAGAAATGAGAATAAAATATGTGAACAAAATAATGAAGATATCGAACCAAGGACAGCCAAACAAGCATTAAATAAAAAAAATAAAAAAGAATGGTATGACGCTATGCTAGAAGAAATTAAAAACCTTAAAAAGAATGAAACATGGGAAATAGTTAAAAGACCAATTTATAAAAATGTTATTGGTTCGAAATGGGTGTTTAAAATTAAAAGAGATCAATTAGGAAAAATAAAAAGATACAAGGCACGTTTAGTAGCTCAAGGTTTTAGCCAGATTTATGGTATCGATTTTTGGGATACTTATAGTCCTGTAATTAAAAGAAAAACAATTCGAATTTTATTAGCAATATCAGTCGAAAAAGGATGGAATATATTACATTTTGATATCGATTCAGCATATCTAAATAGCAAATTGAATGAAGAAGTATATATGGAACAGCCCAAAGAATTTTCTGAACAAGGGAAAAATTCGAAAGAGTATGTATGTCTTTTAAGAAAAAGTATATATGGTTTACATCAATCAGGAAGAGACTGGAATTCAACACTAGATAAAATTCTTAAAAATTATGGTTTGCATCAATGTGTCACAGATCCTTGCGTTTACTATCAAAAAAATTTGTTAATTGGAGTTTACGTCGATGATTTATGCGTTACAGGTATGAATGAAGAACTAACTTCATTCAAAGTTTATTTGTCAAACAATTTGAATATAAAAGACTTAGGACAGGTTTCAAATCTGTTGTCTCTTAATATAGTAATAAAAGAGAAGAAGATTATAATTGATCAAATTAGTTATATTAGAAAAATAATATCAGATTTTCGAATGAAAAACGCGAAGAATACGTCAACACCTTTAATGACAACGAAAACTGTAAATATTGAACATAAACATAAAGAAAAATTTAATGAAAATATATACAGAAGAGCAATAGGAAGCTTGCTTTACATAGCAAATAATACTCGACCAGATATATCCTTTGCAGTTCGCAAGCAAAGTGAATCATGTAACGAACCAAATAAAGAAGATTGGTCGAATGTTAAATCAATAATTAAATACTTAAAGGGTACAGAATTTTTGAAGATAATATATGAGAAAAAAGGAGATCCAATTGAAGTTTATGTGGATGCTGATTGGGCAAATGATAGAGATAGAAAGTCTATAAGTGGATATGTAATTTTTTTCGCTGGTGCACCAATTATATGGCAAAGTAAAAAACAAAGAATTGTAGCATCATCAACCGTAGAAGCGGAGTACATAGCAATGCATGAGTGCATGAAAGAAGTATTGTGGTTAAAAATGTTTTTTGATGAAATTGGATTTAAAGAATGGATAACAACACCGTGTAGAATTTGGGTGGATAATCAAGGTGCAATACAATTAGCTGGAAATAAAATTACTTCAGATCGCAGTAAGCACATCGATGTGAAATATCATGCAATGAGAGAAAGAGTCGAACAAGGAGAAATTCAATTTTGTTACATCAAATCATCTGAAAATTTGGCAGATATTTTGACAAAAATTTATCAGGTCCGAAAATCAAAGAAGTATTGCCAAAAATTGGTTTGAAGAATATTTAAACTTTATCTCCTTTATATATTTGATGTATATTTAAATTGTTTTTGATACTGTATATTTTGTTGTGTTATCTTTTTATATGTCCGAAACAAGGGGAAGTGTCAGAATTATGTCTCGGACATATTGATATTTTTATAAAATAATTGTTTCATTTGTTAATTTTAGAGAATTTCTGATGTTTTTTGTTTTTATGTTTATATAATTTTTGATGACAGAAGTGAGATATAAATAAAAAGATATTTTTCACTAAAAGCGAAGATTGTTTTATTAAAACTCAAAGGAAAAACACTATTTTAACAGTTGAAAACAGCGTTTTTCTATGTTTTTGCAAGTTTAAAACAGCAATTGTATCGTCATTTCTCATAAATCGCCGTTTCACACGAAAGAAACATGAATTTGTAAGTTTGAATAGTTAAAAACAGCGTTTTTGTTATGTATTTGCAAGTTTAAAACAGCAATTTTATCGTCATTTCTCATAAATCGCCGTTTCACACGAAAGAAACATGAATTTGTAAGTTTGAATAGTTAAAAACAGCGTTTTTGTTATGTATTTGCAAGTTTAAAACAGCAATTTTATCGTCATTTCTCAAAATTCGCCGTTTTACACGAAAGAAACATGATTTTATCAGTTTGAATAGTTGAAAACAGCGTTTTCTATGTTTTTGCAAGTTTAAAACAGCAATTTTATCGTCATATCTCAAAAATCGCCGTTTCACACGAAAGAAACATGAATTTGTAAGTTTGAATAGTTAAAAACAGCGTTTTTGTTATGTATTTGCAAGTTTAAAACAGCAATTTTATCGTCATTTCTCAAAATTCGCCGTTTCACACGAAAGAAACATGATTTTATCAGTTTGAATAGTTGAAAACAGCGTTTTTCTATGTTTTTGCAAGTTTAAAACAGCAATTTTATCGTCATTTCTCAAAAATCGCCGTTTCACACGAAAGAAACATGAATTCGTAAGTTTGAATAGTTAAAAACAGCGTTTTTCTATGTTTTTGCAAGTTTAAAACAGCAATTTTATCGTCATTTCTCATAAATCGCCGTTTCACACGAAAGAAACATGAATTTATCAGTTTGAATAGTTGAAAACAGCGTTTTCCTATGTTTTTGCAAGTTTAAAACAGCAATTTTATCGTCATTTCTCATAAATCGCCGTTTCACACGAAAGAAACATGAATTTGTAAGTTTGATTAGTTAAAAACAGCGTTTTTGTTATGTATTTGCAAGTTTAAAACAGCAATTTTATCGTCATTTCTCATAAATCGCCGGTTCACACGAAAGAAACATGAATTTATCAGTTTGAATAGTTGAAAACAGCGTTTTTCTATGTTTTTGCAAGTTTAAAACAGCAATTTTATCGTCATTTCTCATAAATCGCCGTTTCACACGAAAGAAACATGAATTTATCAGTTTGAATAGTTGAAAACAGCGTTTTTCTATGTTTTTGCAAGTTTAAAACAGCAATTTTATCGTCATTTCTTATAAATCGCCGTTTCACACGAAAGAAACATGAATTTGTAAGTTTGAATAGTTAAAAACAGCGTTTTTGTTATGTATTTGCAAGTTTAAAACAGCAATTTTATCGTCATTTCTCATAAATCGCCGGTTCACACGAATGAAACATGAATTTGTCAGTTTGAATAGTTCAAAACAGCGTTTTTCTATGTTTTTGCAAGTTTAAAACAGCAATTTTATCGTCATTCCTCATAAATCGCCGTTTCACACGAAAGAAACATGAATTTGTCAGTTTGAATAGTTCAAAACAGCGTTGTACTATGTTTTTGCAAGTTTAAAACAGCAATTTTATCGTCATTATTCATAAATCGCCGTTTCACACGAAAGAAACATGAATTTGTAAGTTTGAATAGTTCAAAACAGCGTTTTTCTATGTTTTTGCAAGTTTAAAACAGCAGTTTTATCGTGATTTCACAAAAATCCACCGTTTCGAACGAAAGAAACCTGAATTTATCAGTTTGAATAGTTAAAAACAGCGTTTTTCTATGTTTTTGCAAGTTTAAAACAGCAATTTTATCGTCATTTCTCATAAATCGCCGTTTCACACGAAAGGAACATGAATTTGTCAGTTTGAATAGTTCAAAACAGCGTTTTACTATGTTTTTGCAAGTTTAAAACAGCAATTTTATCGTCATTTCTCATAAATCGCCGTTTCACACGAAAGAAACATGAATTTGTCAGTTTGAATAGTTCAAAACAGCGTTTTACTATGTTTTTGCAAGTTTAAAACAGCAATTTTATCGTCATTTCTCATAAATCGCCGTTTCACACGAAAGAAACATGAATTTGTCAGTTTGAATAGTTCAAAACAGCGTTTTTCTATGTTTTTGCAAGTTTAAAACAGCAATTTTATCGTCATTTCTCATAAATCGCCGTTTCACACGAAAGAAACATGAATTTGTAAGTTTGAATAGTTAAAAACAGCGTTTTTGTTATGTATTTGCAAGTTTAAAACAGCAATTTTATCGTCATTTCTCAAAAATCGCCGTTTCACACGAAAGAAACATGAATTTATCAGTTTGAATAGTTGAAAACAGCGTTTTTCTATGTTTTTGCAAGTTTAAAACAGCAATTTTATCGTCATTTCTCATAAATCGCCGTTTCACACGAAAGAAACATGAATTTGTCAGTTTGAATAGTTCAAAACAGCGTTTTCCTATGTTTTTGCAAGTTTAAAACAGCAATTTTATCGTCATTTCTCAAAAATATCCGTTTCACACGAAAGAAACATGAATTTGTCAGTTTGAATAGTTCAAAACATCGTTTTTCTATGTTTTTGCAAGTTTAAAACAGCAATTTTATCGTCATATCTCATAAATCGCCGTTTCACACGAAAGAAACATGAATTTGTCAGTTTGAATAGTTCAAAACAGCGTTTTACTATGTTTTTGCAAGTTTAAAACAGCAATTTTATCGTCATTTCTCATAAATCGCCGGTTCACACGAAAGAAACATGAATTTGTCAGTTTGACTAGTTCAAAACAGCGTTTTCCTATGTTTTTGCAAGTTTAAAACAGCAATTTTATCGTCATTTCTCAAAAATCGCCGTTTCACACGAAAGAAACATGAATTTATCAGTTTGAATAGTTGAAAACAGCGTTTTTCTATGTTTTTGCAAGTTTAAAACAGCAATTTTATCGTCATTTCTCATAAATCGCCGTTTGACACGAAAGAAACATGATTTTGTCAGTTTGAATAGTTCAAAACATCGTTTTTCTATGTTTTGCAAGTTTAAAACAGCAATTTTATCGTCATTTCTCATAAATCGCCGTTTCACACGAAAGAAACATGAATTTGTCAGTTTGAATAGTTCAAAACAGCGTTTTTCTATGTTTTTGCAAGTTTAAAACAGCAGTTTTATTGTGATTTCACAAAAATCCACCGTTTCGAACGAAAGAAACCTGAATTTATCAGTTTGAATAGTTAAAAACAGCGTTTTTCCATGTTTTTGCAAGTTTAAAACAGCAATTTTATCGTCATTTCTCATAAATCGCCGTTTCGCACGAAAGAAACCTGAATTTATCAGTTTGAATAGTTAAAAACAGCGTTTTTCTATGTTTTTGCAAGTTTAAAACAGCAATTTTATCGTCATTTCTCATAAATCGCCGTTTCACACGAAAGAAACATGAATTTGTAAGTTTGAATAGTTCAAAACAGAGTTTTTCTATGTTTTTGCAAGTTTAAAACAGCAGTTTTATCGTGTTTTCACAAAAATCCACCGTTGCGAACGAAAGAAACCTAAATTTATCAGTTTGAATAGTTAAAAACAGCGTTTTTCTATGTTTTTGCAAGTTTAAAACAGCAATTTTATCGTCATTTCTCATAAATCGCCGTTTCACACGAAAGAAACATGAATTTGTCAGTTTGAATAGTTCAAAACAGCGTTTTACTATGTTTTTGCAAGTTTAAAACAGCAATTTTATCGTCATTTCTCATAAATCGCCGTTTCACACGAAAGAAACATGCATTTATCAGTTTGAATAGTTGAAAACAGCGTTTTTCTATGTTTTTGCAAGTTTAAAACAGCAATTTTAACGTCATTTCTAATAAATCGCCGTTTCACACGAAAGAAACATGAATTTATCAGTTTGAATAGTTGAAAACAGCGTTTTTCTATGTTTTTGCAAGTTTAAAACAGCAATTTTATCGTCATTTCTCATAAATCGCCGTTTCACACGAAAGAAACATGAATTTGTCAGTTTGAATAGTTCAAAACAGCGTTTTTCTATGTTTTTGCAAGTTTAAAACAGCAATTTTATCGTCATTCCTCATAAATCGCCGTTTCACACGAAAAAAACATGAATTTGTCAGTTTGAATAGTTCAAAACAGCGTTGTACTATGTTTTTGCAAGTTTAAAACAGCAATTTTATCGTCATTATTCATAAATCGCCGTTTCACACGAAAGAAACATGAATTTGTAAGTTTAAATAGTTCAAAACAGCGTTTTTCTATGTTTTTGCAAGTTTAAAACAGCAGTTTTATCGTGATTTCACAAAAATCCACCGTTTCGAACGAAAGAAACCTGAATTTATCAGTTTGAATAGTTAAAAACAGCGTTTTTCTATGTTTTTGCAAGTTTAAAACAGCAATTTTATCGTCATTTCTCATAAATCGCCGTTTCACACGAAAGAAACATGAATTTGTCAGTTTGAATAGTTCAAAACAGCGTTTTACTATGTTTTTGCAAGTTTAAAACAGCAATTTTATCGTCATTTCTCATAAATCGCCGTTTCACACGAAAGAAACATGAATTTATCAGTTTGAATAGTTGAAAACAGCGTTTTTCTATGTTTTTGCAAGTTTAAAACAGCAATTTTATCGTCATTTCTCATAAATCGCCGTTTCACACGAAAGAAACATGAATTTGTCAGTTTGAATAGTTCAAAACAGCGTTTTCCTATGTTTTTGCAAGTTTAAAACAGCAATTTTATCGTCATTTCTCAAAAATATCCGTTTCACACGAAAGAAACATGAATTTGTCAGTTTGAATAGTTCAAAACATCGTTTTTCTATGTTTTTGCAAGTTTAAAACAGCAATTTTATCGTCATATCTCATAAATCGCCGTTTCACACGAAAGAAACATGAATTTGTCAGTTTGAATAGTTCAAAACAGCGTTTTACTATGTTTTTGCAAGTTTAAAACAGCAATTTTATCGTCATTTCTCATAAATCGCCGGTTCACACGAAAGAAACATGAATTTGTCAGTTTGACTAGTTCGAAACAGCGTTTTCCTATGTTTTTGCAAGTTTAAAACAGCAATTTTATCGTCATTTCTCAAAAATCGCCGTTTCACACGAAAGAAACATGAATTTATCAGTTTGAATAGTTGAAAACAGCGTTTTTCTATGTTTTTGCAAGTTTAAAACAGCAATTTTATCGTCATTTCTCATAAATCGCCGTTTCACACGAAAGAAACATGATTTTGTCAGTTTGAATAGTTCAAAACATCGTTTTTCTATGTTTTGAAAGTTTAAAACAGCAATTTTATCGTCATTTCTCATAAATCGCCGTTTCACACGAAAGAAACATGAATTTGTCAGTTTGAATAGTTCAAAACAGCGTTTTTCTATGTTTTTGCAAGTTTAAAACAGCAGTTTTATTTTGATTTCACAAAAATCCACCGTTTCGAACGAAAGAAACCTGAATTTATCAGTTTGAATAGTTAAAAACAGCGTTTTTCCATGTTTTTGCAAGTTTAAAACAGCAATTTTATCGTCATTTCTCATAAATCGCCGTTTCGCACGAAAGAAACCTGAATTTATCAGTTTGAATAGTTAAAAACAGCGTTTTTCTATGTTTTTGCAAGTTTAAAACAGCAATTTTATCGTCATTTCTCATAAATCGCCGTTTCACACGAAAGAAACATGAATTTGTAAGTTTTAATAGTTCAAAACAGAGTTTTTCTATGTTTTTGCAAGTTTAAAACAGCAGTTTTATCGTGTTTTCACAAAAATCCACCGTTGCGAACGAAAGAAACCTGAATTTATCAGTTTGAATAGTTAAAAACAGCGTTTTTCTATGTTTTTGCAAGTTTAAAACAGCAATTTTATCGTCATTTCTCATAAATCGCCGTTTCACACGAAAGAAACATGAATTTGTCAGTTTGAATAGTTCAAAACAGCGTTTTACTATGTTTTTGCAAGTTTAAAACAGCAATTTTATCGTCATTTCTCATAAATCGCCGTTTCACACGAAAGAAACATGCATTTATCAGTTTGAATAGTTGAAAACAGCGTTTTTCTATGTTTTTGCAAGTTTAAAACAGCAATTTTAACGTCATTTCTAATAAATCGCCGTTTCACACGAAAGAAACATGAATTTATCAGTTTGAATAGTTGAAAACAGCGTTTTTCTATGTTTTTGCAAGTTTAAAACAGCAATTTTATCGTCATTTCTCATAAATCGCCGTTTCACACGAAAGAAACATGAATTTGTCAGTTTGAATAGTTCAAAACAGCGTTTTTCTATGTTTTTGCAAGTTTAAAACAGCAATTTTATCGTCATTCCTCATAAATCGCCGTTTCACACGAAAGAAACATGAATTTGTCAGTTTGAATAGTTCAAAACAGCGTTGTACTATGTTTTTGCAAGTTTAAAACAGCAATTTTATCGTCATTATTCATAAATCGCCGTTTCACACGAAAGAAACATGAATTTGTAAGTTTAAATAGTTCAAAACAGCGTTTTTCTATGTTTTTGCAAGTTTAAAACAGCAGTTTTATCGTGATTTCACAAAAATCCACCGTTTCGAACGAAAGAAACCTGAATTTATCAGTTTGAATAGTTAAAACCAGCGTTTTTCTATGTTTTTGCAAGTTTAAAACAGCAATTTTATCGTCATTTCTCATAAATCGCCGTTTCACACGAAAGAAACATGAATTTGTCAGTTTGAATAGTTCAAAACAGCGTTTTACTATGTTTTTGCAAGTTTAAAACAGCAATTTTATCGTCATTTCTCATAAATCGCCGTTTCACACGAAAGAAGCATGAATTTGTCAGTTTGAATAGTTCAAAACAGCGTTTTACTATGTTTTTGCAAGTTTAAAACAGCAATTTTATCGTCATTTCTCATAAATCGCCGTTTCACACGAAAGAAACATGCATTTATCAGTTTGAATAGTTGAAAACAGCGTTTTTCTATGTTTTTGCAAGTTTAAAACAGCAATTTTAACGTCATTTCTAATAAATCGCCGTTTCACACGAAAGAAACATGAATTTATCAGTTTGAATAGTTGAAAACAGCGTTTTTCTATGTTTTTGCAAGTTTAAAACAGCAATTTTATCGTCATTTCTCATAAATCGCCGTTTCACACGAAAGAAACATGAATTTGTCAGTTTGAATAGTTCAAAACAGCGTTTTTCTATGTTTTTGCAAGTTTAAAACAGCAATTTTATCGTCATTCCTCATAAATCGCCGTTTCACACGAAAGAAACATGAATTTGTCAGTTTGAATAGTTCAAAACAGCGTTGTACTATGTTTTTGCAAGTTTAAAACAGCAATTTTATCGTCATTATTCATAAATCGCCGTTTCACACGAAAGAAACATGAATTTGTAAGTTTAAATAGTTCAAAACAGCGTTTTTCTATGTTTTTGCAAGTTTAAAACAGCAGTTTTATCGTGATTTCACAAAAATCCACCGTTTCGAACGAAAGAAACCTGAATTTATCAGTTTGAATAGTTAAAACCAGCGTTTTTCTATGTTTTTGCAAGTTTAAAACAGCAATTTTATCGTCATTTCTCATAAATCGCCGTTTCACACGAAAGAAACATGAATTTGTCAGTTTGAATAGTTCAAAACAGCGTTTTACTATGTTCTTGCAAGTTTAAAACAGCAATTTTATCGTCATTTCTCATAAATCGCCGTTTCACACGAAAGAAACATGAATTTATCAGTTTGAATAGTTGAAAACAGCGTTTTTCTATGTTTTTGCAAGTTTAAAACAGCAATTTTATCGTCATTTCTCATAAATCGCCGTTTCACACGAAAGAAACATGAATTTATCAGTTTGAATAGTTGAAAACAGCGTTTTTCTATGTTTTTGCAAGTTTAAAACAGCAATTTTATCGTCATTTCTCATAAATCGCCGTTTCACACGAAAGAAACATGAATTTATCAGTTTGAATAGTTGGAAACAGCGTTTTTCTTTGTTTTTGCAAGTTTAAAACAGCAGTTTTATCGTGATTTCACAAAAATCCACCGTTTCAAACGAAAGAAACCTGAATTTATCAGTTTGAATAGTTAAAAACAGCGTTTTTTTTTATGTATTTGCAAGTTTAAAACAGCAATTTTATCGTCATTTCTCATAAATCGCCGTTTCACACGAAAGAAACATGAATTTGTCAGTTTGAATAGTTCAAAACAGCGTTTTCCTATGCTTTTGCAAGTTTAAAACAGCAATTTTATCGTCATTATTCATAAATCGCCGTTTCACACGAAAGAAACATGAATTTGTAAGTTTGAATAGTTCAAAACAGCGTTTTTCTATGTTTTTGCAAGTTTAAAACAGCAGTTTTATCGTGATTTCACAAAAATCCACCGTTTTGAACAAAAGAAACCTGAATTTATCAGTTTGAATAGTTAAAAACAGCGTTTTTCTATGTTTTTGCAAGTTTAAAACAGCAATTTTATCGTCATTTCTCATAAATCGCCGTTTCACACGAAAGAAACATGAATTTGTCAGTTTGAATAGTTCAAAACAGCGTTTTACTATGTTTTTGCAAGTTTAAAACAGCAATTTTATCGTCATTTCTCATAAATCGCCGTTTCACACGAAAGAAACATGAATTTATCAGTTTGAATAGTTGAAAACAGCGTTTTTCTATGTTTTTGCAAGTTTAAAACAGCAATTTTATCGTCATTTCTTATAAATCGCCGTTTCACACGAAAGAAACATGAATTTATCAGTTTGAATAGTTGAAAACAGCGTTTTTCTATGTTTTTGCAAGTTTAAAACAGCAATTTTATCGTCATTTCTCATAAATCGCCGTTTCACACGAAAGAAACATGAATTTATCAGTTTGAATAGTTGAAAACAGCGTTTTTCTATGTTTTTGCAAGTTTAAAACAGCAATTTTATCGTCATTTCTCATAAATCGCCGTTTCACACGAAAGAAACATGAATTTATCAGTTTGAATAGTTGGAAACAGCGTTTTTCTTTGTTTTTGCAAGTTTAAAACAGCAGTTTTATCGTGATTTCACAAAAATCCACCGTTTCGAACGAAAGAAACCTGAATTTATCAGTTTGAATAGTTAAAAACAGCGTTTTTTTTATGTATTTGCAAGTTTAAAACAGCAATTTTATCGTCATTTCTCATAAATCGCCGTTTCACACGAAAGAAACATGAATTTGTCAGTTTGAATAGTTCAAAACAGCGTTTTCCTATGCTTTTGCAAGTTTAAAACAGCAATTTTATCGTCATTATTCATAAATCGCCGTTTCACACGAAAGAAACATGAATTTGTAAGTTTGAATAGTTCAAAACAGCGTTTTTCTATGTTTTTGCAAGTTTAAAACAGCAGTTTTATCGTGATTTCACAAAAATCCACCGTTTCGAACGAAAGAAACCTGAATTTATCAGTTTGAATAGTTAAAAACAGCGTTTTTCTATGTTTTTGCAAGTTTAAAACAGCAATTTTATCGTCATTTCTCATAAATCGCCGTTTCACACGAAAGAAACATGAATTTGTCAGTTTGAATAGTTCAAAACAGCGTTTTACTATGTTTTTGCAAGTTTAAAACAGCAATTTTATCGTCATTTCTCATAAATCGCCGTTTCACACGAAAGAAACATGAATTTATCAGTTTGAATAGTTGAAAACAGCGTTTTTCTATGTTTTTGCAAGTTTAAAACAGCAATTTTATCGTCATTTCTCATAATTCGCCGTTTCACACGAAAGAAACATGAATTTATCAGTTTGAATAGTTGAAAACAGCGTTTTTCTATGTTTTTGCAAGTTTAAAACAGCAATTTTATCGTCATTTCTCATAAATCGCCGTTTCACACGAAAGAAACATGAATTTATCAGTTTGAATAGTTGGAAACAGCGTTTTTCTTTGTTTTTGCAAGTTTAAAACAGCAGTTTTATCGTGATTTCACAAAAATCCACCGTTTCGAACGAAAGAAACCTGAATTTATCAGTTTGAATAGTTAAAAACAGCGTTTTTTTAATGTATTTGCAAGTTTAAAACAGCAATTTTATCGTCATTTCTCATAAATCGCCGTTTCACACGAAAGAAACATGAATTTGTCAGTTTGAATAGTTCAAAACAGCGTTTTCCTATGTTTTTGCAAGTTTAAAACAGCAATTTTATCGTCATTTCTCAAAAATCGCCGTTTTACACGAAAGAAACATGAATTTGTCAGTTTGAATAGTTCAAAACAGCGTTTTACTATGTTTTTGCAAGTTTAAAACAGCAATTTTATCGTCATTTCTAATAAATCGCCGGTTCACACAAAAGAAACATGAATTTGTCAATTTGAATAGTTCAAAACAGCGTTTTCCTATGTTTTTGCAAGTTTAAAACAGCAATTTTATCGTCATTTCTCAAAAATCGCCGTTTCACACAAAAGAAACATGAATTTATCAGTTTGAATAGTTGAAAACAGCGTTTTTCTATGTTTTTCCAAGTTTAAAACAGCAATTTTATCGTTATTTCTCATAAATCGCCGTTTCACACGAAAGAAACATGAATTTATCAGTTTGAATAGTTGGAAACAGCGTTTTTCTTTGTTTTTGCAAGTTTAAAACAGCAGTTTTATCGTGATTTCACAAAAACCCACCGTTTCGAACGAAAGAAACCTGAATTTATCAGTTTGAATAGTTAAAAACAGCGTTTTTTTTATGTATTTGCAAGTTTAAAACAGCAATTTTATCGTCATTTCTCATAAATCGCCGTTTCACACGAAAGAAACATGAATTTGTCAGTTTAAATAGTTCAAAACAGCGTTTTCCTATGTTTTTGCAAGTTTAAAACAGCAATTTTATCGTCATTTCTCAAAAATCGCCGTTTCACACGAAAGAAACATGAATTTATCAGTTTGAATAGTTGAAAACAGCGTTTTTCTATGTTTTTGCAAGTTTAAAACAGCAATTTTATCGTCATTTCTCATAAATCGCCGTTTCACACGAAAGAAACATGAATTTGTCAGTTTGAATATTTCAAAACAGCGTTTTACTATGTTTTTGCAAGTTTAAAACAGCAATTTTATCGTCATTTCTCATAAATCGCCGGTTCACACGAAAGAAACATGAATTTGTCAATTTTAATAGTTCAAAACAGCGTTTTCCTATGTTTTTGCAAGTTTAAAACAGCAATTTTATCGTCATTTCTCAAAAATCGCCGTTTCACACGAAAGAAACATGAATTTATCAGTTTGAATAGTTGAAAACAGCGTTTTTCTATGTTTTTGCAAGTTTAAAACAGCAATTTTATCGTCATTTCTCATAAATCGCCGTTTCACACGAAAGAAACATGAATTTGTCAGTTTGAATATTTCAAAACATCGTTTTTCTCTGTTTTTGCAAGTTTAAAACAGCAATTTTATCGTCATTTCTCATAAATCGCCGTTTCACACGAAAGAAACATGAATTTGTCAGTTTGAATAGTTCAAAACAGCGTTTTACTATGTTTTTGCAAGTTTAAAACAGCAATTTTATCGTCATTTCTCATAAATCGCCGTTTCACACGAAAGAAACATGAATTTGTCAGTTTTAATAGTTCAAAACAGCGTTTTTCCATGTTTTTGCAAGTTTAAAACAGCAATTTTATCGTCATTTCTCATAAATCGCCGTTTCACACGAAAGAAACATGAATTTGTCAGTTTAAATAGTTCAAAACAGCGTTTTTCTATGTTTTTGCAAGTTTAAAACAGCAGATTTATCGTGATTTCACAAAAATCCACCGTTTCGAACGAAAGAAACCAGAATTTATCAGTTTGAATAGTTAAAAACAGCGTTTTTCTATGTTTTTGCAAGTTTAAAACAGCAATTTTATCGTCATTTCTCATAAATCGCCGTTTCACACGAAAGAAACATGAATTTGTCAGTTTGAATAGTTCAAAACAGCGTTTTTCTATGTTTTTGCAAGTTTAAAACAGCAATTTTATCGTCATTTCTCATAAATCGCCGTTTCACACAAAAGAAACATGAATTTGTCAGTTTAAATAGTTCAAAACAGCGTTTTTCTATGTTTTTGCAAGTTTAAAACAGTAGTTTTATCGTGATTTCACAAAAATCCACCGTTTCGAACGAAAGAAACCTGAATTTATCAGTTTGAATAGTTAAAAACAGCGTTTTTCTATGTTTTTGCAAGTTTAAAACAGCAATTTTATCGTCATTTCTCATAAATCGCCGTTTCACACGAAAGAAACATAAATTTGTCAGTTTGAATAGTTCAAAACAGCGTTTTTTTATGTTTTTGCAAGTTTAAAACAGCAATTTTATCGTCATTTCTCATAAATTGCCGTTTCACACGAAAGAAACATTAATTTGTCAGTTTGAATAGTTCAAAACAGCGTTTTACTATGTTTTTGCAAGTTTAACACAGCAATTTTATCGTCATTTCTCATAAATCGCCGTTTCACACGAAAGAAACATGAATTTGTTAGTTTGAATAGTTCAATACAGCGTTTTTCTATGTTTTTGCAAGTTTAAAACAGCAGTTTTATCGTGATTTCACAAAAATCCACCGTTTCGAACGAAAGAAACCTGAATTTATCAGTTTGAATAGTTAAAAACAGCGTTTTTCTATGTTTTTGCAAGTTTAAAACAGCAATTTTATCGTCATTTCTCATAAATCGCCGTTTCACACGAAAGAAACATGAATTTGTCAGTTTGAATAGTTCAAAACAGCGTTTTTCTATGTTTTTGCAAGTTTAAAACAGCAATTTTATCGTCATTTCTCATAAATCGCCGTTTCACACGAAAGAAACATGAATTTGTCAGTTTAAATAGTTCTAAACAGCGTTTTTCTATGTTTTTGCAAGTTTAAAACAGCAGTTTTATCGTGATTTCACAAAAATCCACCGTTTCGAACGAAAGAAACCTGAATTTATCAGTTTGAATAGTTAAAAACAGCGTTTTTCTATGTTTTTGCAAGTTTAAAACAGCAATTTTATCGTCATTTCTCATAAATCGCCGTTTCACACGAAAGAAACATAAATTTGTCAGTTTGAATAGTTCAAAACAGCGTTTTTCTATGTTTTTGCAAGTTTAAAACAGCAATTTTATCGTCATTTCTCATAAATTGCCGTTTCACACGAAAGAAACATTAATTTGTCAGTTTGAATAGTTCAAAACAGCGTTTTACTATGTTTTTGCAAGTTTAACACAGCAATTTTATCGTCATTTCTCATAAATCGCCGTTTCACACGAAAGAAACATGAATTTGTTAGTTTGAATAGTTCAATACAGCGTTTTTCTATGTTTTTGCAAGTTTAAAACAGCAGTTTTATCGTGATTTCACAAAAATCCACGGTTTCGAACGAAAGAAACCTGAATTTATCAGTTTGAATAGTTAAAAACAGCGTTTTTCTATGTTTTTGCAAGTTTAAAACAGCAATTTTATCGTCATTTCTCATAAATCGCCGTTTCACACGAAAGAAACATGAATTTGTCAGTTTGAATAGTTCAAAACAGCGTTTTTCTATGTTTTTGCAAGTTTAAAACAGCAATTTTATCGTCATTTCTCATAAATCGCCGTTTCACACGAAAGAAACATGAATTTGTCAGTTTAAATAGTTCTAAACAGCGTTTTTCTATGTTTTTGCAAGTTTAAAACAGCAGTTTTATCGTGATTTCACAAAAATCCACCGTTTCGAACGAAAGAAACCTGAATTTATCAGTTTGAATAGTTAAAAACAGCGTTTTTCTATGTTTTTGCAAGTTTAAAACAGCAATTTTATCGTCATTTCTCATAAATCGCCGTTTCACACGAAAGAAACATAAATTTGTCAGTTTGAATAGTTCAAAACAGCGTTTTTCTATGTTTTTGCAAGTTTAAAACAGCAATTTTATCGTCATTTCTCATAAATTGCCGTTTCACACGAAAGAAACATTAATTTGTCAGTTTGAATAGTTCAAAACAGCGTTTTACTATGTTTTTGCAAGTTTAACACAGCAATTTTATCGTCATTTCTCATAAATCGCCGTTTCACACGAAAGAAACATGAATTTGTTAGTTTGAATAGTTCAATACAGCGTTTTTCTATGTTTTTGCAAGTTTAAAACAACAGTTTTATCGTGATTTCACAAAAATCCACCGTTTCGAACGAAAGAAACCTGAATTTATCAGTTTGAATAGTTAAAAACAGCGTTCTTCTATGTTTTTGCAAGTTTAAAACAGCAATTTTATCGTCATTTCTCATAAATCGCCGTTTCACACGAAAGAAACATGAATTTGTCAGTTTTAATAGTTCAAAACAGCGTTTTACTATGTTTTTGCAAGTTTAAAACAGCAATTTTATCGTCATTTCTCATAAATCGCCGTTTCACACGAAAGAAACATGAATTTGTCAGTTTGAATAGTTCAAAACAGCGTTTTTCTATGTTTTTGCAAGTTTAAAACAGCAGTTTTATTGTGATTTAACAAAAATCCACCGTTTCGAACGAAAGAAACCTGAATTTATCAGTTTGAATAGTTAAAAACAGCGTTTTTCTATGTTTTTGCAAGTTTAAAACAGCAATTTTATCGTCATTTCTCATAAATCGCCGTTTCACACGAAAGAAACATAAATTTGTCAGTTTGAATAGTTCAAAACAGCGTTTTTCTATGTTTTTGCAAGTTTAAAACAGCAATTTTATCGTCATTTCTCATAAATCGCCGTTTCACACGAAAGAAACATGAATTTGTCAGTTTGAATAGTTCAAAACAGCGTTTTACTATGTTTTTGCAAGTCTTCCATAAAATCGCCGTTTCACACGAAAGAAACATGAATTTGTCAGTTTAAATAGTTCAAAACAGCGTTTTTCTATGTTTTTGCAAGTTTAAAACAGCAGTTTTATTGTGATTTCACAAAAATCCACCGTTTCGAACGAAAGAAACCTGAATTTATCAGTTTGAATAGTTAAAAACAGCGTTTTTCATTGTTTTTGCAAGTTTAAAACAGCAATTTTATCGTCATTTCTCATAAATCGCCGTTTCGCACGAAAGAAACCTGAATTTATCAGTTTGAATAGTTAAAAACAGCGTTTTTCTATGTTTTTGCAAGTTTAAAACAGCAATTTTATCGTCATTTCTCATAAATCGCCATTTCACACGAAAGAAACATGAATTTGTCAGTTTTAATAGTTCAAAACAGCGTTTTTTCTATGTTTTTGCAAGTTTAAAACAGCAATTTTATCGTCATTTCTCATAAATCGCCGTTTCACACGAAAGAAACATGAATTTGTCAGTTTAAATAGTTCAAAACAGCGTTTTTTCTATGTTTTTGCAAGTTTAAAACAGCAGGTTTTATCGTGATTTCACAAAAATCCACCGTTTCGAAAGAAAGAAACCTGA
Organism: Poecilus cupreus; assembly: GCA_963942605.1. Taxonomy (NCBI): domain Eukaryota; kingdom Metazoa; phylum Arthropoda; class Insecta; order Coleoptera; family Carabidae; genus Poecilus; species Poecilus cupreus. The sequence continues at coordinate 14,629 of CAWWDY010002723.1, read as the reverse complement.
ATTTATCAGTTTTAATAGTTAAAAACAGCGTTTTTTCTATGTTTTTGCAAGTTTAAAACAGCAATTTTATCGTCATTCCTCATAAATCGCCGTTTCACACGCAAGAAACATGAATTTGTCAGTTTGAATAGTTCAAAACAGCGTTGTACTATGTTTTTGCAAGTTTAAAACAGCAATTTTATCGTCATTTCTAATAAATCGCCGTTTCACACGAAAGAAACATAAATTTGTCAGTTTTGAATAGTTAAAAACAGCGTTTTCCTATGTTTTTTGCAAGTTTAAAACAGCAATTTTATCGTCATTTCTCAAAAATCGCCGTTTCACACGAAAGAAACATGAATTTATCAGTTTGAATAGTTGAAAACAGCGTTTTTCTATGTTTTTTCAAGTTTAAAACAGCAATTTTATCGTCATTTCTCATAAATCGCCGTTTCACACGAAAGAAACATGAATTTGTCAGTTTGAATAGTTGGAAACAGCGTTTTTCTATGTTTTTGCAAGTTTGAAACAGCAGTTTTATCGTGATTTCACAAAAATCCACCGTTTAGAACGAAAGAAACCTGAATTTATCAGTTTGAATAATTAAAAACAGCGTTTTTTTTTTATGTTTTTTGCAAGTTTAAAACAGCAATTTTATCGTCATTTCTCATAAATCGCCGTTTTCACACGAAAGAAACATGAATTTGTAAGTTTGAATAGTTAAAAACAGCGTTTTTCTATGTTTTTGCAAGTTTTAAAACAGCAATTTTATCGTCCATTTCTCATAAATCGCCGTTTCGCCACGAAAGAAACCTGAATTTATCAGTTTGAATAGTTAAAAACAGCGTTTTTCTATGTTTTTGCAAGTTTAAAAACAGCAATTTTATCGTCATTTCTCATAAATCGCCGTTTCACACGAAAGAAACATGAATTTGTCAGTTTGAATAGTTCAAAACAGCGTTTTCCTATGTTTTTGCAAGTTTAAAACAGCAATTTTATCGTCATTATTCATAAATCGCCGTTTCACACGAAAGAAACATGAATTTGTAAGTTTGAATAGTTCAAAACAGCGTTTTTCTATGTTTTTGCAAGTTTTAAAACAGCAGTTTTATTGTGATTTCACAAAAATCCACCGTTTCGAACGAAAGAAACCTGAATTTATCAGTTTGAATAGTTAAAAAACAGCGTTTTTCTATGTTTTTGCAAGTTTAAAACAGCAATTTTATCGTCATTTCTCATAAATCGCCGTTTCGCACGAAAGAAACCTGAATTTATCAGTTTGATTAGTTAAAAACAGCGTTTTTCTATGTTTTTGCAAGTTTAAAACAGCAATTTTATCGTCATTTCTCATAAATCGCCGTTTCACACGTAAGAAACATGAATTTATCAGTTTGAATAGTTGAAAACAGCGTTTTTCTATGTTTTTGCAAGTTTAAAACAGCAATTTTATCGTCATTTCTCATAAATCGCCGTTTCGCACGAAAGAAACCTGAATTTATCAGTTTGAATAGTTAAAAACAGCGTTTTTTCTATGTTTTTGCAAGTTTAAAACAGCAATTTTATCGTCATTTCTCATAAATCGCCGTTTCACACGAAAGAAACATGAATTTGTCAGTTTGAATATTTCAAAACAGCGTTTTTCTATGTTTTTGCAAGTTTAAAACAGCAGTTTTATTGTGATTTCACAAAAATCCACCGTTTCGAACGAAAGAAACCTGAATTTATCAGTTTGAATAGTTAAAAACAGCGTTTTTCTATGTTTTTGCAAGTTTAAAACAGCAATTTTTATCGTCATTTCTCATAAATCGCCGTTTCACACGAAAGAAACATGAATTTGTCAGTTTGAATAGTTCAAAACAGCGTTTTACTATGTTTTTGCAAGTTTAAAACAGCAATTTTATCGTCATTTCTCATAAATCGCCGTTTCACACGAAAGAAACATGAATTTATCAGTTTGAATAGTTGAAAACAGCGTTTTTCTATGTTTTTGCAAGTTTAAAACAGCAATTTTATCGTCATTTCTCATAAATCGCCGTTTCACACGAAAGAAACATGAATTTATCAGTTTGAATAGTTGAAAACAGCGTTTTTCTATGTTTTAGCAAGTTTTAAAACAGCAATTTTATCGTCATTTCTTATATATTGCCGTGTCACACGAAAGAAACATGAATTTATCAGTTTGAATAGTTGGAAACAGCGTTTTTCTTTGTTTTTGCAAGTTTAAAACAGCAGTTTTATCGTGATTTCACAAAAATCCACCGTTTCGAACGAAAGAAACCTGAATTTATCAGTTTGAATAGTTAAAAAACAGCGTTTTTTTTTATGTATTTGCAAGTTTAAAACAGCAATTTTATCGTCATTTCTCATAAATCGCCGTTTCACACGAAAGAAAAATGAATTTGTCAGTTTGAATAGTTCAAAACAGCGTTTTCCTATGTTTTTGCAAGTTTAAAACAGCAGTTTTATCGTGATTTCACAAAAATCCACCGTTTCGAACGAAAGAAACCTGAATTTATCAGTTTGAATAGTTAAAAACAGCGTTTTTCTATGTTTTTGCAAGTTTAAAACAGCAATTTTATCGTCATTTCTCATAAATCGCCGTTTCACACGAAAGAAACATAAATTTGTCAGTTTGAATAGTTCAAAACAGCGTTTCTCTATGTTTTTGCAAGTTTAAAACAGCAATTTTATCGTCATTTCTCATAAATTGCCGTTTCACACGAAAGAAACATTAATTTGTCAGTTTGAATAGTTCAAAACAGCGTTTTACTATGTTTTTGCAAGTTTAACACAGCAATTTTATCGTCATTTCTCATAAATCGCCGTTTCACACGAAAGAAACATGAATTTGTTAGTTTGAATAGTTCAATACAGCGTTTTTCTATGTTTTTGCAAGTTTAAAACAACAGTTTTATCGTGATTTCACAAAAATCCACCGTTTCGAACGAAAGAAACCTGAATTTATCAGTTTGAATAGTTAAAAACAGCGTTCTTCTATGTTTTTGCAAGTTTAAAACAGCAATTTTATCGTCATTTCTCATAAATCGCCGTTTCACACGAAAGAAACATGAATTTGTCAGTTTGAATAGTTCAAAACAGCGTTTTACTATGTTTTTGCAAGTTTAAAACAGCAATTTTATCGTCATTTCTCATAAATCGCCGTTTCACACGAAAGAAACATGAATTTGTCAGTTTGAATAGTTCAAAACAGCGTTTTTCTATGTTTTTGCAAGTTTAAAACAGCAGTTTTATTGTGATTTCACAAAAATCCACCGTTTCGAACGAAAGAAACCTGAATTTATCAGTTTGAATAGTTAAAAACAGCGTTTTTCTATGTTTTTGCAAGTTTAAAACAGCAATTTTATCGTCATTTCTCATAAATCGCCGTTTCGCACGAAAGAAACCTGAATTTATCAGTTTGAATAGTTAAAAACAGCGTTTTTCTATGTTTTTGCAAGTTTAAAACAGCAATTTTATCGTCATTTCTCATAAATCGCCATTTCACACGAAAGAAACATGAATTTGTCAGTTTTTAATAGTTCAAAACAGCGTTTTTCTATGTTTTTGCAAGTTTAAAACAGCAATTTTATCGTCATTTCTCATAAATCGCCGTTTCACACGAAAGAAACATGAATTTGTCAGTTTAAATAGTTCAAAACAGCGTTTTTCTATGTTTTTGCAAGTTTTAAAACAGCAGTTTTATCGTGATTTCACAAAAATCCACCGTTTCGAAAGAAAGAAACCTGAATTTATCAGTTTTAATAGTTAAAAAACAGCGTTTTTCTATGTTTTTGCAAGTTTAAAACAGCAATTTTATCGTCATTCCTCATAAATCGCCGTTTCACACGCAAAGAAACATGAATTTGTCAGTTTGAATAGTTCAAAACAGCGTTTGTACTATGTTTTTGCAAGTTTAAAACAGCAATTTTATCGTCATTTCTAATAAATCGCCGTTTCACACGAAAGAAACATAAATTTGTCAGTTTGAATAGTTAAAAACAGCGTTTTCCTATGTTTTTGCAAGTTTAAAACAGCAATTTTATCGTCATTTCTCAAAATCGCCGTTTCACACGAAAGAAACATGAATTTATCAGTTTGAATAGTTGAAAACAGCGTTTTTTTCTATGTTTTTTCAAGTTTTAAAACAGCAATTTTATCGTCATTTCTCATAAATCGCCGTTTCACACGAAAGAAACATGAATTTGTCAGTTTGAATATTTCAAAACAGCGTTTTTCTATGTTTTTGCAAGTTTAAAACAGCAGTTTTATTGTGATTTCACAAAAATCCACCGTTTCGAACGAAAGAAACCTGAATTTATCAGTTTGAATAGTTAAAAACAGCGTTTTTCTATGTTTTTGCAAGTTTAAAACAGCAATTTTATTGTCATTTCTCATAAATCGCCGTTTCGCACGAAAGAAACCTGAATTTATCAGTTTGATTAGTTAAAAACAGCGTTTTTCTATGTTTTTGCAAGTTTAAAAACAGCAATTTTATCGTCATTTCTCATAAATCGCCGTTTCACACGTAAGAAACATGAATTTATCAGTTTGAATAGTTGAAAACAGCGTTTTTCTATGTTTTTGCAAGTTTAAAACAGCAATTTTATCGTCATTTCTCATAAATCGCCGTTTCGCACGAAAGAAACCTGAATTTATCAGTTTGAATAGTTAAAAACAGCGTTTTTCTATGTTTTTGCAAGTTTAAAACAGCAATTTTATCGTCATTTCTCATAAATCGCCGTTTCACACGAAAGAAACATGAATTTGTCAGTTTGAATATTTCAAAACAGCGTTTTTCTATGTTTTTGCAAGTTTAAAACAGCAGTTTTATTGTGATTTTACAAAAATCCACCGTTTCGAACGAAAGAAACCTGAATTTATCAGTTTGAATAGTTAAAAACAGCGTTTTTCTATGTTTTTGCAAGTTTAAAACAGCAATTTTATCGTCATTTCTCATAAATCGCCGTTTCACACGAAAGAAACATGAATTTGTCAGTTTGAATAGTTCAAAACAGCGTTTTCCTATGTTTTTGCAAGTTTAAAACAGCAATTTTATCGTCATTTCTCAAAAATCGCCGTTTCACACGAAAGAAACATGAATTTGTCAGTTTGAATAGTTCAAAACATCGTTTCTCTATGTTTTTGCAAGTTTAAAACAGCAATTTTATCGTCATTTCTCATAAATCGCCGTTTCACATGAAAGAAACATGAATTTGTCAGTTTGAATAGTTCAAAACAGCGTTTTACTATGTTTTTGCAAGTTTAAAACAGCAATTTTATCGTCATTTCTCATAAATCGCCGTTTCACACGAAAGAAACATGAATTTGTCAGTTTGAATAGTTCAAAACATCGTTTTTCTATGTTTTTGCAAGTTTAAAACAGCAATTTTATCGTCGTTTCTCATAAATCGCCGTTTCACACGAAAGAAATATAAATTTGTCAGTTTGAATAGTTCAAAACAGCGTTTTTCTATGTTTTTGCAAGTTTAAAACAGCAATTTTATCGTCATTCCTCATAAATCGCCGTTTCACACGAAAGAAACATGAATTTGTCAGTTTGAATAGTTCAAAACAGCGTTGTACTATGTTTTTGCAAGTTTAAAACAGCAATTTTATCGTCATTATTCATAAATCGCCGTTTCACACGAAAGAAACATGAATTTGTAAGTTTGAATAGTTCAAAACAGCGTTTTTCTATGTTTTTGCAAGTTTAAAACAGCAGTTTTATCGTGATTTCACAAAAATCCACCGTTTCGAACGAAAGAAACCTGAATTTATCAGTTTGAATAGTTAAAAACAGCGTTTTTCTATGTTTTTGCAAGTTTAAAACAGCAATTTTATCGTCATTTCTCATAAATCGCCGTTTCACACGAAAGAAACATGAATTTGTCAGTTTGAATAGTTCAAAACAGCGTTTTACTATGTTTTTGCAAGTTTAAAACAGCAATTTTATCGTCATTTCTCATAAATCGCCGTTTCACACGAAAGAAACATGAATTTATCAGTTTGAATAGTTGAAAACAGCGTTTTTCTATGTTTTTGCAAGTTTAAAACAGCAATTTTATCGTCATTTCTCATAAATCGCCGTTTCACACGAAAGAAACATGAATTTATCAGTTTGAATAGTTGAAAACAGCGTTTTTCTATGTTTTAGCAAGTTTAAAACAGCAATTTTATCGTCATTTCTCATATATTGCCGTGTCACACGAAAGAAACATGAATTTATCAGTTTGAATAGTTGGAAACAGCGTTTTTCTTTGTTTTTGCAAGTTTAAAACAGCAGTTTTATCGTGATTTCACAAAAATCCACCGTTTCGAACGAAAGAAACCTGAATTTATCAGTTTGAATAGTTAAAAACAGCGTTTTTTTTTATGTATTTGCAAGTTTAAAACAGCAATTTTATCGTCATTTCTCATAAATCGCCGTTTCACACGAAAGAAAAATGAATTTGTCAGTTTGAATAGTTCAAAACAGCGTTTTCCTATGTTTTTGCAAGTTTAAAACAGCAATTTTATCGTCATTTCTCAAAAATCGCCGTTTCACACGAAAGAAACATGAATTTATCAGTTTGAATAGTTGAAAACAGCGTTTTGCTATGTTTTTGCAAGTTTAAAACAGCAATTTTATCGTCATTTCTCATAAATCGCCGTTTCACACGAAAGAAACATGAATTTGTCAGTTTGAATATTTCAAAACATCGTTTTTCTATGTTTTTGCAAGTTTAAAACAGCAATTTTATCGTCATTTCTCATAAATCGCCGTTTCACACGAAAGAAACATGAATTTGTCAGTTTGAATAGTTCAAAACAGCGTTTTACTATGTTTTTGCAAGTTTAAAACAGCAATTTTATCGTCATTTCTAATAAATCGCCGGTTCACACGAAAGAAACATGAATTTGTCAATTTGAATAGTTCAAAACAGCGTTTTCCTATGTTTTTGCAAGTTTAAAACAGCAATTTTATCGTCATTTCTCAAAAATCGCCGTTTCACACGAAAGAAACATGAATTTATCAGTTTGAATAGTTGAAAACAGCGTTTTTCTATGTTTTTCCAAGTTTAAAACAGCAATTTTATCGTCATTTCTCATTAATCGCCGTTTCACACGAAAGAAACATGAATTTATCAGTTTGAATAGTTGGAAACAGCGTTTTTCTTTGTTTTTGCAAGTTTAAAACAGCAGTTTTATCGTGATTTCACAAAAATCCACCGTTTCGAACGAAAGAAACCTGAATTTATCAGTTTGAATAGTTAAAAACAGCGTTTTTTTTTATGTATTTGCAAGTTTAAAACAGCAATTTTATCGTCATTTCTCATAAATCGCCGTTTCACACGAAAGAAACATGAATTTGTTAGTTTGAATAGTTCAAAACAGCGTTTTCCTATGTTTTTGCAAGTTTAAAACAGCAATTTTATCGTCATTTCTCAAAAATCGCCGTTTCACACGAAAGAAACATGAATTTATCAGTTTGAATAGTTGAAAACAGCGTTTTTCTATGTTTTTGCAAGTTTAAAACAGCAATTTTATCGTCATTTCTCATAAATCGCCGTTTCACACGAAAGAAACATGAATTTGTCAGTTTGAATATTTCAAAACATCGTTTTTCTATGTTTTTGCAAGTTTAAAACAGCAATTTTATCGTCATTTCTCATAAATCGCCGTTTCACACGAAAGAAACATGAATTTGTCAGTTTGAATAGTTCAAAACAGCGTTTTACTATGTTTTTGCAAGTTTAAAACAGCAATTTTATCGTCATTTCTCATAAATCGCCGGTTCACACGAAAGAAACATGAATTTGTCAATTTGAATAGTTCAAAACAGCGTTTTCCTATGTTTTTGCAAGTTTAAAACAGCAATTTTATCGTCATTTCTCAAAAATCGCCGTTTCACACGAAAGAAACATGAATTTATCAGTTTGAATAGTTGAAAACAGCGTTTTTCTATGTTTTTCCAAGTTTAAAACATCAATTTTATCGTCATTTCTCATAAATCGCCGTTTCACACGAAAGAAACATGAATTTGTCAGTTTGAATAGTTCAAAACAGCGTTTTTCTAGGTTTTTGCAAGTTTAAAACAGCAATTTTATCGTCATTCCTCATAAATCGCCGTTTCACACGAAAGAAACATGAATTTGTCAGTTTGAATAGTTCAAAACAGCGTTGTACTATGTTTTTGCAAGTTTAAAACAGCAATTTTTACGTCATTATTCATAAATCGCCGTTTCACACGAAAGAAACATGAATTTGTAAGTTTGAATAGTTCAAAACAGCGTTTTTCTATGTTTTTGCAAGTTTAAAACAGCAGTTTTATCGTGATTTCACAAAAATCCACCGTTTCGAACGAAAGAAACCTGAATTTATCAGTTTGAATAGTTAAAAACAGCGTTTTTCTATGTTTTTGCAAGTTTAAAACAGCAATTTTATCGTCATTTCTCATAAATCGCCGTTTCACACGAAAGGAACATGAATTTGTCAGTTTGAATAGTTCAAAACAGCGTTTTACTATGTTTTTGCAAGTTTAAAACAGCAATTTTATCGTCATTACTCATAAATCGCCGTTTCACACGAAAGAAACATGAATTTATCAGTTTGAATAGTTGAAAACAGCGTTTTTCTATGTTTTTGCAAGTTTAAAACAGCAATTTTATCGTCATTTCTCATAAATCGCCGTTTCACACGAAAGAAACATGAATTTATCAGTTTGAATAGTTGAAAACAGCGTTTTTCTATGTTTTTGCAAGTTTAAAACAGCAATTTTATCGTCATTTCTCATAAATCGCCGTTTCACACGAAAGAAACATGAATTTATCAGTTTGAATAGTTGGAAACAGCGTTTTTCTTTGTTTTTGCAAGTTTAAAACAGCAGTTTTATCGTGATTTCACAAAAATCCACCGTTTCGAACGAAAGAAACCTGAATTTATCAGTTTGAATAGTTAAAAACAGCGTTTTTTTTATGTATTTGTAAGTTTAAAACAGCAATTTTATCGTCATTTCTCATAAATCGCCGTTTCACACGAAAGAAACATGAATTTGTCAGTTTGAATAGTTCAAAACAGCGTTTTCCTATGTTTTTGCAAGTTTAAAACAGCAATTTTATCGTCATTTCTCAAAAATCGCCGTTTCACACGAAAGAAACATGAATTTATCAGTTTGAATAGTTGAAAACAGCGTTTTTCTATGTTTTTGCAAGTTTAAAACAGCAATTTTATCGTCATTTCTCATAAATCGCCGTTTCACATGAAAGAAACATGACTTTGTCAGTTTGAATATTTCAAAACAGCGTTTTTCTATGTTTTTGCAAGTTTAAAACAGCAATTTTATCGTCATTTCTCATAAATCGCCGTTTCACACGAAAGAAACATGAATTTGTCAGTTTGAATAGTTCAAAACAGCGTTTTTCTATGTTTTTGCAAGTTTAAAACAGCAATTTTATCGTCATTTCTCATAAATCGCCGTTTCACACGAAAGGAACATGAATTTGTCAGTTTGAATAGTTCAAAACAGCGTTTTACTATGTTTTTGCAAGTTTAAAACAGCAATTTTATCGTCATTACTCATAAATCGCCGTTTCACACGAAAGAAACATGAATTTATCAGTTTGAATAGTTGAAAACAGCGTTTTTCTATGTTTTTGCAAGTTTAAAACAGCAATTTTATCGTCATTTCTCATAAATCGCCGTTTCACACGAAAGAAACATGAATTTGTCAGTTTGAATATTTCAAAACATCGTTTTTCTATGTTTTTGCAAGTTTAAAACAGCAATTTTATCGTCATTTCTCATAAATCGCCGTTTCACACGAAAGAAACATGAATTTGTCAGTTTGAATAGTTCAAAACAGCGTTTTACTATGTTTTTGCAAGTTTAAAACAGCAATTTTATCGTCATTTCTAATAAATCGCCGGTTCACACGAAAGAAACATGAATTTGTCAATTTGAATAGTTCAAAACAGCGTTTTCCTATGTTTTTGCAAGTTTAAAACAGCAATTTTATCGTCATTTCTCAAAAATCGCCGTTTCACACGAAAGAAACATGAATTTATCAGTTTGAATAGTTGAAAACAGCGTTTTTCTATGTTTTTCCAAGTTTAAAACAGCAATTTTATCGTCATTTCTCATTAATCGCCGTTTCACACGAAAGAAACATGAATTTATCAGTTTGAATAGTTGGAAACAGCGTTTTTCTTTGTTTTTGCAAGTTTAAAACAGCAGTTTTATCGTGATTTCACAAAAATCCACCGTTTCGAACGAAAGAAACCTGAATTTATCAGTTTGAATAGTTAAAAACAGCGTTTTTTTTATGTATTTGCAAGTTTAAAACAGCAATTTTATCGTCATTTCTCATAAATCGCCGTTTCACACGAAAGAAACATGAATTTGTTAGTTTGAATAGTTCAAAACAGCGTTTTCCTATGTTTTTGCAAGTTTAAAACAGCAATTTTATCGTCATTTCTCAAAAATCGCCGTTTCACACGAAAGAAACATGAATTTATCAGTTTGAATAGTTGAAAACAGCGTTTTTCTATGTTTTTGCAAGTTTAAAACAGCAATTTTATCGTCATTTCTCATAAATCGCCGTTTCACACGAAAGAAACATGAATTTGTCAGTTTGAATATTTCAAAACATCGTTTTTCTATGTTTTTGCAAGTTTAAAACAGCAATTTTATCGTCATTTCTCATAAATCGCCGTTTCACACGAAAGAAACATGAATTTGTCAGTTTGAATAGTTCAAAACAGCGTTTTACTATGTTTTTGCAAGTTTAAAACAGCAATTTTATCGTCATTTCTCATAAATCGCCGGTTCACACGAAAGAAACATGAATTTGTCAATTTGAATAGTTCAAAACAGCGTTTTCCTATGTTTTTGCAAGTTTAAAACAGCAATTTTATCGTCATTTCTCAAAAATCGCCGTTTCACACGAAAGAAACATGAATTTATCAGTTTGAATAGTTGAAAACAGCGTTTTTCTATGTTTTTCCAAGTTTAAAACATCAATTTTATCGTCATTTCTCATAAATCGCCGTTTCACACGAAAGAAACATGAATTTGTCAGTTTGAATAGTTCAAAACAGCGTTTTTCTAGGTTTTTGCAAGTTTAAAACAGCAATTTTATCGTCATTCCTCATAAATCGCCGTTTCACACGAAAGAAACATGAATTTGTCAGTTTGAATAGTTCAAAACAGCGTTGTACTATGTTTTTGCAAGTTTAAAACAGCAATTTTTACGTCATTATTCATAAATCGCCGTTTCACACGAAAGAAACATGAATTTGTAAGTTTGAATAGTTCAAAACAGCGTTTTTCTATGTTTTTGCAAGTTTAAAACAGCAGTTTTATCGTGATTTCACAAAAATCCACCGTTTCGAACGAAAGAAACCTGAATTTATCAGTTTGAATAGTTAAAAACAGCGTTTTTCTATGTTTTTGCAAGTTTAAAACAGCAATTTTATCGTCATTTCTCATAAATCGCCGTTTCACACGAAAGGAACATGAATTTGTCAGTTTGAATAGTTCAAAACAGCGTTTTACTATGTTTTTGCAAGTTTAAAACAGCAATTTTATCGTCATTACTCATAAATCGCCGTTTCACACGAAAGAAACATGAATTTATCAGTTTGAATAGTTGAAAACAGCGTTTTTCTATGTTTTTGCAAGTTTAAAACAGCAATTTTATCGTCATTTCTCATAAATCGCCGTTTCACACGAAAGAAACATGAATTTATCAGTTTGAATAGTTGAAAACAGCGTTTTTCTATGTTTTTGCAAGTTTAAAACAGCAATTTTATCGTCATTTCTCATAAATCGCCGTTTCACACGAAAGAAACATGAATTTATCAGTTTGAATAGTTGGAAACAGCGTTTTTCTTTGTTTTTGCAAGTTTAAAACAGCAGTTTTATCGTGATTTCACAAAAATCCACCGTTTCGAACGAAAGAAACCTGAATTTATCAGTTTGAATAGTTAAAAACAGCGTTTTTTTTTATGTATTTGTAAGTTTAAAACAGCAATTTTATCGTCATTTCTCATAAATCGCCGTTTCACACGAAAGAAACATGAATTTGTCAGTTTGAATAGTTCAAAACAGCGTTTTCCTATGTTTTTGCAAGTTTAAAACAGCAATTTTATCGTCATTTCTCAAAAATCGCCGTTTCACACGAAAGAAACATGAATTTATCAGTTTGAATAGTTGAAAACAGCGTTTTTCTATGTTTTTGCAAGTTTAAAACAGCAATTTTATCGTCATTTCTCATAAATCGCCGTTTCACATGAAAGAAACATGACTTTGTCAGTTTGAATATTTCAAAACAGCGTTTTTCTATGTTTTTGCAAGTTTAAAACAGCAATTTTATCGTCATTTCTCATAAATCGCCGTTTCACACGAAGAAACATGAATTTGTCAGTTTGAATAGTTCAAAACAGCGTTTTTCTATGTTTTTGCAAGTTTAAAACAGCAATTTTATCGTCATTTCTCATAAATCGCCGTTTCACACGAAAGGAACATGAATTTGTCAGTTTGAATAGTTCAAAACAGCGTTTTACTATGTTTTTGCAAGTTTTAAAACAGCAATTTTATCGTCATTACTCATAAATCGCCGTTTCACACGAAAGAAACATGAATTTATCAGTTTGAATAGTTGAAAACAGCGTTTTTCTATGTTTTTGCAAGTTTAAAACAGCAATTTTATCGTCATTTCTCATAAATCGCCGTTTCACACGAAAGAAACATGAATTTATCAGTTTGAATAGTTGAAAACAGCGTTTTTCTATGTTTTTGCAAGTTTTAAAACAGCAATTTTATCGTCATTTCTCATAAATCGCCGTTTTCACACGAAAGAAACATGAATTTATCAGTTTGAATAGTTGGAAACAGCGTTTTTCTTTGTTTTTGCAAGTTTAAAACAGCAGTTTTATCGTGATTTCACAAAAATCCACCGTTTCGAACGAAAGAAACCTGAATTTATCAGTTTGAATAGTTAAAAACAGCGTTTTTTTATGTATTTGCAAGTTTTAAACAGCAATTTTATCGTCATTTCTCATAAATCGCCGTTTCACACGAAAGAAACATGAATTTGTCAGTTTGAATAGTTAAAAACAGCGTTTTCCTATGTGTTTGCAAGTTTAAAACAGCAATTTTATCGTCATTTCTCAAAAATCGCCGTTTCACACGAAAGAACATGAATTTATCAGTTTGAATAGTTGAAAACAGCGTTTTCTATGTTTTTGCAAGTTTTAAAACAGCAATTTTATCGTCATTTCTCATAAATCGCCGTTTCACATGAAAGAAACATGAATTTGTCAGTTTGAATATTTCAAAACAGCGTTTTTCTATGTTTTTGCAAGTTTAAAACAGCAATTTTATCGTCATTTCTCATAAATCGCCGTTTCACACGAAAGAAACATGAATTTGTCAGTTTGAATAGTTCAAAACAGCGTTTTTCTATGTTTTTGCAAGTTTAAAACAGCAATTTTATCGTCATTTCTCATAAATCGCCGTTTCACACGAAAGGAACATGAATTTGTCAGTTTGAATAGTTCAAAACAGCGTTTTACTATGTTTTTGCAAGTTTAAAACAGCAATTTTATCGTCATTTCTCATAAATCGCCGTTTCACACGAAAGAAACATGAATTTATTAGTTTGAATAGTTGGAAACAGCGTTTTTCTTTGTTTTTGCAAGTTTAAAACAGCAGTTTTATCGTGATTTCACAAAAATCCACCGTTTCGAACGAAAGAAACCTGAATTTATCAGTTTGAATAGTTAAAAACAGCGTTTTTTTTTATGTATTTGCAAGTTTTAAAACAGCAATTTTATCGTCATTTCTCATAAATCGCCGTTTCACACGAAAGAAACATGAATTTATAGTTTGAATAGTTGGAAACAGCGTTTTTCTTTGTTTTTGCAAGTTTAAAACAGCAGTTTTATCGTGATTTCACAAAAATCCACCGTTTCGAACGAAAGAAACCTGAATTTATCAGTTTGAATAGTTAAAAACAGCGTTTTTTTTATGTATTTGCAAGTTTAAAACAGCAATTTTATCGTCATTTCTCATAAATCGCCGTTTCACACGAAAGAAACATGAATTTGTCAGTTTGAATAGTTCAAAACAGCGTTTTCCTATGTTTTTGCAAGTTTAAAACAGCAATTTTATCGTCATTTCTCAAAAATCGCCGTTTCACACGAAAGAAACATGAATTTATCAGTTTGAATAGTTGAAAACAGCGTTTTTCTATGTTTTTGCAAGTTTAAAACAGCAATTTTATCGTCATTTCTCATAAATCGCCGTTTCACATGAAAGAAACATGACTTTGTCAGTTTGAATATTTCAAAACAGCGTTTTTCTATGTTTTTGCAAGTTTAAAACAGCAATTTTATCGTCATTTCTCATAAATCGCCGTTTCACACGAAAGAAACATGAATTTGTCAGTTTGAATAGTTCAAAACAGCGTTTTTCTATGTTTTTGCAAGTTTAAAACAGCAATTTTATCGTCATTTCTCATAAATCGCCGTTTCACACGAAAGGAACATGAATTTGTCAGTTTGAATAGTTCAAAACAGCGTTTTACTATGTTTTTGCAAGTTTAAAACAGCAATTTTATCGTCATTACTCATAAATCGCCGTTTCACACGAAAGAAACATGAATTTATCA
>CAWWDY010002722.1:0-20501 GCA_963942605.1 Poecilus cupreus | reverse complement strand
TCAGTTTGAATAGTTAAAAACAGCGTTTTTCTATGTTTTTGCAAGTTTAAAACAGCAATTTTATCGTCATTTCTCATAAATCGCCGTTTCACACGAAAGAAACATAAATTTATCAGTTTGAATAGTTAAAAACAGCGTTTTTCTATGTTTTTGCAAGTTTAAAACAGCAATTTTATCGTCATTTCTCATAAATCGCCGTTTCACACGAAAGAAACATGAATTTGTCAGTTTGAATAGTTCAAAACAGCGTTTTTCTATGTTTTTGCAAGTTTAAAACAGCAATTTTATCGTCATTTCTCATAAATCGCCGTTTCACACGAAAGAAACATGAATTTGTCAGTTTGAATAGTTAAAAACAGCGTTTTTCTATGTTTTTGCAAGTTTAAAACAGCAATTTTATCGTCATTTCTCATAAATCGCCGTTTCACACGAAAGAAACATGAATTTATCAGTTTGAATAGTAAAAAACAGCGTTTTTCTATGTTTTTGCAAGTTTAAAACAGCAATTTTATCGTCATTTCTCATAAATCGCCGTTTCACACGAAAGAAACATAAATTTATCAGTTTGAATAGTTAAAAACAGCGTTTTTCTATGTTTTTGCAAGTTTAAAACAGCAATTTTATCGTCATTTCTCATAAATCGCCGTTTCACACGAAAGAAACATGAATTTATCAGTTTGAATAGTAAAAAACAGCGTTTTTCTATGTTTTTGCAAGTTTAAAACAGCAATTTTATCGTCATTTCTCATAAATCGCCGTTTCACACGAAAGAAACATGAATTTGTCAGTTTGAATAGTTCAAAACAGCGTTTTTCTATGTTTTTGCAAGTTTAAAACAGCAATTTTATCGTCATTTCTCATAAATCGCCGTTTCACACGAAAGAAACATGAATTTGTCAGTTTGAATAGTTCAAAACAGCGTTTTTCTATGTTTTTTCATGTTTAAAACAGCAATTTTATCGTCATTTCTCATAAATCGCCGTTTCACACGAAAAAAAACATGAATTTGTCAGTTTGAATAGTTAAAAACAGCGTTTTTCTATGTTTTTGCAAGTTTAAAACAGCAATTTTATCGTCATTTCTCATAAATCGCCGTTTCACACGAAAGAAACATGAATTTGTCAGTTTGAATAGTTGAAAACAGCGTTTTTCTATGTTTTTTCATGTTTAAATAGCAATTTTATCGTCATTTCTCATAAATCGCCGTTTCACACGAAAAAAACATGAATTTGTCAGTTTAAATAGTTCAAAACAGCGTTTTTCTATGTTTTTTCATGTTTAAAACAGCAATTTTATCGTCATTTCTCATAAATCGCCGTTTCACACGAAAAAAAACATGAATTTGTCAGTTTGAATAGTTAAAAACAGCGTTTTTCTATGTTTTTTCATGTTTAATACAGCAATTTTATCGTCATTTCTCATAAATCGCCGTTTCACACGAAAGAAACATGAATTTATCAGTTTGAATAGTTCAAAACAGAGTTTTTCTATGTTTTTGCAAGTTTAAAACAACAGTTTTATCGTGATTTCACAAAAATCCAACGTTTCGAACGAAAGAAATCTGAATTTATCAGTTTGAATAGTTAAAAACAGCGTTTTTCTATGTTTTTGCAAGTTTAAAACAGCAATTTTATCGTCATTTCTCATAAATCGCCGTTTCACACGAAAGAAACATGAATTTATTAGTTTGAATAGTTAAAAACAGCGTTTTTCTATGTTTATGCAAGTTTAAAACAGCAATTTTATCGTCATTTCTCATAAATCGCCGTTTCACACGAAAGAAACATGAATTTATCAGTTTGAATAGTTCAAAACAGCGTTTTTATATGTTTTTGCAAGTTTAAAACAGCAGTTTTATCGTGATTTCACAAAAATCCACCGTTTTGAACGAAAGAAACCTGAATTTATCAGTTTGAATAGTTAAAAACAGCGTTTTTCTATGTTTTTGCAAGTTTAAAACAGCAATTTTATCGTCATTTCTCATAAATCGCCGTTTCAAACGAAAGAAACATGAATTTATCAGTTTGAATAGTTAAAAAACAGCGTTTTTCTATGTTTTTGCAAGTTTAAAACAGCAATTTTATCGTCATTTCTCATAAATCGCCGTTTCACACGAAAGAAACATGAATTTGTCAGTTTGAATAGTTCAAAACAGCGTTTTTCTATGTTTTTGCAAGTTTAAAACAGCAAATTTTAGCGTCATTTCTCATAAATCGCCGTTTCACACGAAAGAAACATGAATTTGTCAGTTTGAATAGTTCAAAACAGCGTTTATCTATGTTTTTTCATGTTTAAAACAGCAATTTTATCGTCATTTCTCATAAATCGCCGTTTCACACGAAAGAAACATGAATTTGTCAGTTTGAAT
Source organism: Poecilus cupreus (assembly GCA_963942605.1). Lineage (NCBI taxonomy): Eukaryota > Metazoa > Arthropoda > Insecta > Coleoptera > Carabidae > Poecilus > Poecilus cupreus. Next base: position 18,133 of record CAWWDY010002722.1, on the reverse strand, counting down.
AGTTGAAAACAGCGTTTTTCTATGTTTTTGCAAGTTTAAAACAGCAATTTTATCGTCATTTCTCATAAATCGCCGTTTCGAACGAAAGAAACCTGAATTTATCAGTTTGAATAGTTAAAAACAGCGTTTTTCTATGTTTTTGCAAGTTTAAAACAGCAATTTTATCGTCATTTCTCATAAATCGCCGTTTCACACGAAAGAAACATGAATTTATCAGTTTGAATAGTTAAAAACAGCGTTTTTCTATGTTTTTGCAAGTTTAAAACAGCAATTTTATCGTCATTTCTCATGAATCGCCGTTTCACACGAAAGAAACATGAATTTATCAGTTTGAATAGTTCAAAACAGCGTTTTTATATGTTTTTGCAAGTTTAAAACAGCAGTTTTATCGTGATTTCACAAAAATCCACCGTTTTGAACGAAAGAAACCTGAATTTATCAGTTTGAATAGTTAAAAACAGCGTTTTTCTATGTTTTTGCAAGTTTAAAACAGCAATTTTATCGTCATTTCTCATAAATCGCCGTTTCACACGAAAGAAACATGAATTTATCAGTTTGAATAGTTAAAAACAGCGTTTTTCTATGTTTTTGCAAGTTTAAAACAGCAATTTTATCGTCATTTCTCATAAATCGCCGTTTCACACGAAAGAAACATGAATTTATCAGTTTGAATAGTTCAAAACAGCGTTTTTCTATGTTTTTGCAAGTTTAAAACAGCAATTTTATCGTCATTTCTCATAAATCACCGTTTCACACGAAAGAAACATGAATTTGTCAGTTTGAATAGTTCAAAACAGCGTTTTTCTATGTTTTTTCATGTTTAAAACAGCAATTTTATCGTCATTTCTCATAAATCGCCGTTTCACACGAAAAAAACATGAATTTGTCAGTTTGAATAGTTAAAAACAGCGTTTTCCTATGTTTTTGCAAGTTTAAAACAGCAATTTTATCGTCATTTCTCATAAATCGCCGTTTCACACGAAAGAAACATGAATTTGTCAGTTTGAATAGTTCAAAACAGCGTTTATCTATGTTTTTTCATGTTTAAAATAGCAATTTTATCGTCATTTCTCATAAATCGCCGTTTCACACGAAAGAAACATGAATTTGTCAGTTTGAATAGTTGAAAACAGCGTTTTTCTATGTTTTTGCAAGTTTAAAACAGCAATTTAATCGTCATTTCTCATAAATCGCCGTTTCACACGAAAGAAACATGAATTTGTCAGTTTGAATAGTTAAAAACAGCGTTTTTCTATGTTTTTGCAAGTTTAAAACAGCAATTTTTTCGTCATTTCTCATAAATCGCCGTTTCACACGAAAGAAACATGAATTTATCAGTTTGAATAGTAAAAAACAGCGTTTTTCTATGTTTTTGCAAGTTTAAAACAGCAATTTTATCGTCATTTCTCATAAATCGCCGTTTCACACGAAAGAAACATGAATTTGTCAGTTTGAATAGTTCAAAACAGCGTTTTTCTATGTTTTTTCATGTTTAAAACATTAATTTTATCGTCATTTCTCATAAATCGCCGTTTCACACGAAAAAAACATGAATTTGTCAGTTTGAATAGTTAAAAACAGCGTTTTTCTATGTTTTTTCATGTTTAAAACAGCAATTTTATCGTCATTTCTCATAAATCGCCGTTTCACACGAAAGAAACATGAATTTATCAGTTTGAATAGTTCAAAACAGAGTTTTTCTATGTTTTTTCAAGTTTAAAACAACAGTTTTATCGTGATTTCACAAAAATCCACCGTTTCGAACGAAAGAAACCTGAATTTATCAGTTTGAATAGTTAAAAACAGCGTTTTTCTATGTTTTTGCAAGTTTAAAACAGCAATTTTATCGTCATTTCTCATAAATCGCCGTTTCACACGAAAGAAACATGAATTTATTAGTTTGAATATTTAAAAACAGCGTTTTTCTATGTTTATGCAAGTTTAAAACAGCAATTTTATCGTCATTTCTCATAAATCGCCGTTTCACACGAAAGAAACATGAATTTATCAGTTTGAATAGTTCAAAACAGCGTTTTTATATGTTTTTGCAAGTTTAAAACAGCAGTTTTATCGTGATTTCACAAAAATCCACCGTTTTGAACGAAAGAAACCTGAATTTATCAGTTTGAATAGTTAAAAACAGCGTTTTTCTATGTTTTTGCAAGTTTAAAACAGCAATTTTATCGTCATTTCTCATAAATCGCCGTTTCAAACGAAAGAAACATGAATTTATCAGTTTGAATAGTTAAAAACAGCGTTTTTCTATGTTTTTGCAAGTTTAAAACAGCAATTTTATCGTCATTTCTCATAAGTCGCCGTTTCACACGAAAGAAACATGAATTTGTCAGTTTGAATAGTTCAAAACAGCGTTTTTCTATGTTTTTGCAAGTTTAAAACAGCAATTTTAGCGTCATTTCTCATAAATCGCCGTTTCACACGAAAGAAACATGAATTTGTCAGTTTGAATAGTTCAAAACAGCGTTTATCTATGTTTTTTCATGTTTAAAACAGCAATTTTATCGTCATTTCTCATAAATCGCCGTTTCACACGAAAGAAACATGAATTTGTCAGTTTGAATAGTTGAAAACAGCGTTTTTCTATGTTTTTGCAAGTTTAAAACAGCAATTTTATCGTCATTTCTCATAAATCGCCGTTTCGAACGAAAGAAACCTGAATTTATCAGTTTGAATAGTTAAAAACAGCGTTTTTCTATGTTTTTGCAAGTTTAAAACAGCAATTTTATCGTCATTTCTCATAAATCGCCGTTTCACACGAAAGAAACATGAATTTATCAGTTTGAATAGTTAAAAACAGCGTTTTTCTATGTTTTTGCAAGTTTAAAACAGCAATTTTATCGTCATTTCTCATGAATCGCCGTTTCACACGAAAGAAACATGAATTTATCAGTTTGAATAGTTCAAAACAGCGTTTTTATATGTTTTTGCAAGTTTAAAACAGCAGTTTTATCGTGATTTCACAAAAATCCACCGTTTTGAACGAAAGAAACCTGAATTTATCAGTTTGAATAGTTAAAAACAGCGTTTTTCTATGTTTTTGCAAGTTTAAAACAGCAATTTTATCGTCATTTCTCATAAATCGCCGTTTCACACAAAAGAAACATGAATTTATCAGTTTGAATAGTTAAAAACAGCGTTTTTTCTATGTTTTTGCAAGTTTAAAACAGCAATTTTATCGTCATTTCTCATAAATCGCCGTTTCACACGAAAGAAACATGAATTTATCAGTTTGAATAGTTCAAAACAGCGTTTTTCTATGTTTTTGCAAGTTTAAAACAGCAATTTTATCGTCATTTCTCATAAATCGCCGTTTCACACGAAAGAAACATGAATTTGTCAGTTTGAATAGTTCAAAACAGCGTTTTTCTATGTTTTTTCATGTTTAAAACAGCAATTTTATCGTCATTTCTCATAAATCGCCGTTTCACACGAAAAAAACATGAATTTGTCAGTTTGAATATTTAAAAACAGCGTTTTCCTATGTTTTTGCAAGTTTAAAACAGCAATTTTATCGTCATTTCTCATAAATCGCCGTTTCACACGAAAGAAACATGAATTTGTCAGTTTGAATAGTTCAAAACAGCGTTTATCTATGTTTTTTCATGTTTAAAATAGCAATTTTATCGTCATTTCTCATAAATCGCCGTTTCACACGAAAGAAACATGAATTTGTCAGTTTGAATAGTTGAAAACAGCGTTTTTTCTATGTTTTTGCAAGTTTAAAACAGCAATTTAATCGTCATTTCTCATAAATCGCCGTTTCACACGAAAGAAACATGAATTTGTCAGTTTGAATAGTTAAAAACAGCGTTTTTCTATGTTTTTGCAAGTTTAAAACAGCAATTTTTTCGTCATTTCTCATAAATCGCCGTTTCACACGAAAGAAACATGAATTTATCAGTTTGAATAGTAAAAAACAGCGTTTTTCTATGTTTTTGCAAGTTTAAAACAGCAATTTTATCGTCATTTCTCATAAATCGCCGTTTCACACGAAAGAAACATGAATTTGTCAGTTTGAATAGTTCAAAACAGCGTTTTTCTATGTTTTTTCATGTTTAAAACAGCAATTTTATCGTCATTTCTCATAAATCGCCGTTTCACACGAAAAAAACATGAATTTGTCAGTTTGAATAGTTAAAAACGGCGTTTTTCTATGTTTTTTCATGTTTAAAACAGCAATTTTATCGTCATTTCTCATAAATCGCCGTTTCACACGAAAGAAACATGAATTTATCAGTTTGAATAGTTCAAAACAGAGTTTTTCTATGTTTTTTCAAGTTTAAAACAACAGTTTTATCGTGATTTCACAAAAATCCACCGTTTCGAACGAAAGAAACCTGAATTTATCAGTTTGAATAGTTAAAAACAGCGTTTTTCTATGTTTTTGCAAGTTTAAAACAGCAATTTTATCGTCATTTCTCATAAATCGCCGTTTCACACGAAAGAAACATGAATTTATTAGTTTGAATATTTAAAAACAGCGTTTTTCTATGTTTATGCAAGTTTAAAACAGCAATTTTATCGTCATTTCTCATAAATCGCCGTTTCACACGAAAGAAACATGAATTTATCAGTTTGAATAGTTCAAAACAGCGTTTTTATATGTTTTTGCAAGTTTAAAACAGCAGTTTTATCGTGATTTCACAAAAATCCACCGTTTTGAACGAAAGAAACCTGAATTTATCAGTTTGAATAGTTAAAAACAGCGTTTTTCTATGTTTTTGCAAGTTTAAAACAGCAATTTTATCGTCATTTCTCATAAATCGCCGTTTCAAACGAAAGAAACATGAATTTATCAGTTTGAATAGTTAAAAACAGCGTTTTTCTATGTTTTTGCAAGTTTAAAACAGCAATTTTATCGTCATTTCTCATAAATCGCCGTTTCACACGAAAGAAACATGAATTTGTCAGTTTGAATAGTTCAAAACAGCGTTTTTCTATGTTTTTGCAAGTTTAAAACAGCAATTTTAGCGTCATTTCTCATAAATCGCCGTTTCACACGAAAGAAACATGAATTTGTCAGTTTGAATAGTTCAAAACAGCGTTTATCTATGTTTTTTCATGTTTAAAACAGCAATTTTATCGTCATTTCTCATAAATCGCCGTTTCACACGAAAGAAACATGAATTTGTCAGTTTGAATAGTTGAAAACAGCGTTTTTCTATGTTTTTGCAAGTTTAAAACAGCAATTTTATCGTCATTTCTCATAAATCGCCGTTTCGAACGAAAGAAACCTGAATTTATCAGTTTGAATAGTTAAAAACAGCGTTTTTCTATGTTTTTGCAAGTTTAAAACAGCCATTTTATCGTCATTTCTCATAAATCGCCGTTTCACACGAAAGAAACATGAATTTATCAGCTTGAATAGTTAAAAACAGCGTTTTTCTATGTTTTTGCAAGTTTAAAACAGCAATTTTATCGTCATTTCTCATAAATCGCCGTTTCACACGAAAGAAACATGAATTTATCAGTTTGAATAGTTCAAAACAGCGTTTTTATATGTTTTTGCAAGTTTAAAACAGCAGTTTTATCGTGATTTCACAAAAATCCACCGTTTTGAACGAAAGAAACCTGAATTTATCAGTTTGAATAGTTAAAAACAGCGTTTTTCTATGTTTTTGCAAGTTTAAAACAGCAATTTTATCGTCATTTCTCATAAATCGCCGTTTCACACGAAAGAAACATGAATTTATCAGTTTGAATAGTTAAAAACAGCGTTTTTCTATGTTTTTGCAAGTTTAAAACAGCAATTTTATCGTCATTTCTCATAAATCGCCGTTTCACACGAAAGAAACATGAATTTGTCAGTTTGAATAGTTGAAAACAGCGTTTTTCTATGTTTTTGCAAGTTTAAAACAGCAATTTTATCGTCATTTCTCATAAATCGCCGTTTCGAACGAAAGAAACCTGAATTTATCAGTTTGAATAGTTAAAAACAGCGTTTTTCTATGTTTTTGCAAGTTTAAAACAGCAATTTTATCGTCATTTCTCATAAATCGCCGTTTCACACGAAAGAAACATGAATTTATCAGTTTGAATAGTTAAAAACAGCGTTTTTTTATGTTTTTGCAAGTTTAAAACAGCAATTTTATCGTCATTTCTCATAAATCGCCGTTTCACACGAAAGAAACATGAATTTATCAGTTTGAATAGTTCAAAACAGCGTTTTTATATGTTTTTGCAAGTTTAAAACAGCAGTTTTATCGTGATTTCACAAAAATCCACCGTTTTGAACGAAAGAAACCTGAATTTATCAGTTTGAATAGTTAAAAACAGCGTTTTTCTATGTTTTTGCAAGTTTAAAACAGCAATTTTATCGTCATTTCTCATAAATCGCCGTTTCACACGAAAGAAACATGAATTTATCAGTTTGAATAGTTAAAAACAGCGTTTTTCTATGTTTTTGCAAGTTTAAAACAGCAATTTTATCGTCATTTCTCATAAATCGCCGTTTCACACGAAAGAAACATGAATTTATCAGTTTGAATAGTTCAAAACAGCGTTTTTATATGTTTTTGCAAGTTTAAAACAGCAGTTTTATCGTGATTTCACAAAAATCCACCGTTTTGAACAAAAGAAACCTGAATTTATCAGTTTGAATAGTTAAAAACAGCGTTTTTCTATGTTTTTGCAAGTTTAAAATAGCAATTTTATCGTCATTTCTCATAAATCGCCGTTTCACACGAAAGAAACATGAATTTGTCAGTTTGAATAGTTCAAAACAGCGTTTTTCTATGTTTTTTCATGTTTAAAACAGCAATTTTATCGTCATTTCTCATAAATCGCCGTTTCACACGAAAAAAACATGAATTTGTCAGTTTGAATAGTTAAAAACAGCGTTTTCCTATGTTTTTGCAAGTTTAAAACAGCAATTTTATCATCATTTCTCATAAATCGCCGTTTCACATGAAAGAAACATGAATTTGTCAGTTTGAATAGTTCAAAACAGCGTTTTTCTATGTTTTTTCATTTTTAAAACAGCAATTTTATCGTCATTTCTCATAAATCGCCGTTTCACACGAAAAAAACATGAATTTGTCAGTTTGAATAGTTAAAAACAGAATTTTTCTATGTTTTTTCATGTTTTAAAACAGAAATTTTATCGTCATTTCTCATAAATCGCCGTTTCACACGAAAGAAACATGAATTTATCAGTTTGAATAGTTCAAAACAGAGTTTTTCTATGTTTTTGCAAGTTTAAAACAACAGTTTTATCGTGATTTCACAAAAATCCACCGTTTCGAACGAAAGAAACCTGAATTTATCAGTTTGAATAGTTAAAAACAGCGTTTTTCTATGTTTTTGCAAGTTTAAAACAGCAATTTTATCGTCATTTCTCATAAATCGCCGTTTCACACGAAAGAAACATGAATTTATCAGTTTGAATAGTTAAAAACAGCGTTTTTCTATGTTCTTGCAAGTTTAAAACAGCAATTTTATCGTCATTTCTCATAAATCGCCGTTTCACACGAAAGAAACATGAATTTATCAGTTTGAATAGTTCAAAACAGCGTTTTTATATGTTTTTGCAAGTTTAAAACAGCAGTTTTATCGTGATTTTACAAAAATCCACCGTTTTGAACGAAAGAAACCTGAATTTATCAGTTTGAATAGTTAAAAACAGCGTTTTTCTATGTTTTTGCAAGTTTAAAACAGCAATTTTATCGTCATTTCTCATAAATCGCCGTTTCACACGAAAGAAACATGAATTTATCAGTTTGAATAGTTAAAAACAGCGTTTTTCTATGTTTTTGCAAGTTTAAAACAGCAATTTTAGCGTTATTTCTCATAAATCGCCGTTCTTCACACGAAAGAAACATGAATTTGTCAGTTTGAATTGTTCAAAACAGCGTTTTCTATGTTTTTGCAAGTTTAAAACAGCAATTTTAGCGTCATTTCTCATAGATCGCCGTTTCACACGAAAGAAACATGAATTTGTCAGTTTGAATAGTTCAAAACAGCGTTTATCTATGTTTTTTTCATGTTTAAAATAGCAATTTTATCGTCATTTCTCATAAATCGCCGTTTCACACGAAAGAAACATGAATTTGTCAGTTTGAATAGTTGAAAACAGCGTTTTTCTATGTTTTTGCAAGTTTAAAACAGCAATTTAATCGTCATTTCTCATAAATCGCCGTTTCACACGAAAGAAACATGAATTTGTCAGTTTGAATAGTTAAAAACAGCGTTTTTCTATGTTTTTGCAAGTTTAAAACAGCAATTTTATCGTCATTTCTCATAAATCGCCGTTTCACACGAAAGAAACATGAATTTATCAGTTTGAATAGTAAAAAACAGCGTTTTTCTATGTTTTTGCAAGTTTAAAACAGCAATTTTATCGTCATTTCTCATAAATCGCCGTTTCACACGAAAGAAACATGAATTTGTCAGTTTGAATAGTTCAAAACAGCGTTTTTCTATGTTTTTTCATGTTTAAAACAGCAATTTTATCGTCATTTCTCATAAATCGCCGTTTCACACGAAAAAAACATGAATTTGTCAGTTTGAATAGTTAAAAACAGCGTTTTCCTATGTTTTTGCAAGTTTAAAACAGCAATTTTATCGTCATTTCTCATAATCGCCGTTTCACACAAAAGAAACATGAATTTGTCAGTTTGAATAGTTCAAAACAGCGTTTTTCTATGTTTTTTCATTTTTAAAACAGCAATTTTATCGTCATTTCTCATAAATCGCCGTTTCACACGAAAAAAACATAAATTTGTCAGTTTGAATAGTTAAAAAACAGAATTTTTCTATGTTTTTTCATGTTTAAAACAGAAATTTTATCGTCATTTCTCATAAATCGCCGTTTCACACGAAAGAAACATGAATTTATCAGTTTGAATAGTTCAAAACAGAGTTTTTCTATGTTTTTGCAAGTTTAAAACAACAGTTTTATCGTGATTTCACAAAAATCCACCGTTTCGAACGAAAGAAACCTGAATTTATCAGTTTGAATAGTTAAAAACAGCGTTTTTCTATGTTTTTGCAAGTTTAGAACAGCAATTTTATCGTCATTTCTCATAAATCGCCGTTTCACACGAAAGAAACATGAATTTATCAGTTTGAATAGTTAAAAACAGCGTTTTTCTATGTTCTTGCAAGTTTAAAACAGCAATTTTATCGTCATTTCTCATAAATCGCCGTTTCACACGAAAGAAACATGAATTTATCAGTTTGAATAGTCAAAACAGCGTTTTTATATGTTTTTGCAAGTTTAAAACAGCAGTTTTATCGTGATTTCACAAAAATCCACCGTTTTGAACGAAAGAAACCTGAATTTATCAGTTTTAATAGTTAAAAACAGCGTTTTTCTATGTTTTTGCAAGTTTAAAACAGCAATTTTATCGTCATTTCTCATAAATCGCCGTTTCACACGAAAGAAACATTAATTTATCAGTTTGAATAGTTAAAAACAGCGTTTTTCTATGTTTTTGCAAGTTTAAAACAGCAATTTTAGCGTCATTTCTCATAAATCGCCGTTTCACACGAGAAGAAACATGAATTTGTCAGTTTGAATAGTTCAAAACAGCGTTTTTCTATGTTTTTGCAAGTTTAAAACAGCAATTTTAGCGTCATTTCTCATAGATCGCCGTTTCACACGACGAAGAAACATGAATTTGTCAGTTTGAATAGTTCAAAACAGCGTTTATCTATGTTTTTTCATGTTTAAAATAGCAATTTTATCGTCATTTCTCATAAATCGCCGTTTCACCACGAAAGAAACATGAATTTGTCAGTTTGAATAGTTGAAAACAGCGTTTTTCTATGTTTTTTGCAAGTTTAAAACAGCAATTTTATCGTCATTTCTCATAAATCGCCGTTTCACACGAAAGAACATGAATTTATCAGTTTGAATAGTAAAAAACAGCGTTTTTCTATGTTTTTGCAAGTTTAAAAACAGCAATTTTATCGTCATTTCTCATAAATCGCCGTTTCACACGAAAGAAACATGAATTTGTCAGTTTGAATAGTTCAAAACAGCGTTTTTCTATGTTTTTTTATGTTTAAAACAGCAATTTTATCGTCATTTCTCATAAATCGCCGTTTCACACGAAAAAAACATGAATTTGTCAGTTTGAATAGTTAAAACAGCGTTTTCCTATGTTTTTGCAAGTTTAAAACAGCAATTTTATCGTCATTTCATAAATCGCCGTTTCACACAAAAGAAACATGAATTTGTCAGTTTGAATAGTTCAAAACAGCGTTTTTCTATGTTTTTTCATTTTTAAAACAGCAATTTTATCGTCATTTCTCATAAATCGCCGTTTCACACGAAAAAAACATGAATTTGTCAGTTTGAATAGTTAAAAACAGAATTTTTCTATGTTTTTTCATGTTTAAAACAGAAATTTTATCGTCATTTCTCATAAATCGCCGTTTCACACGAAAGAAACATGAATTTATCAGTTTGAATAGTTCAAAACAGAGTTTTTCTATGTTTTTGCAAGTTTAAAACAACAGTTTTATCGTGATTTCACAAAAATCCACCGTTTCGAACGAAAGAAACCTGAATTTATCAGTTTGAATAGTTAAAAACAGCGTTTTTCTATGTTTTTGCAAGTTTAAAACAGCAATTTTATCGTCATTTCTCATAAATCGCCGTTTCACACGAAAGAAACATGAACTTATCAGTTTGAATAGTTAAAAACAGCGTTTTTCTTTGTTCTTGCAAGTTTAAAACAGCAATTTTATCGTCATTTCTCATAAATCGCCGTTTCACACGAAAGAAACATGAATTTATCAGTTTGAATAGTTCAAAACAGCGTTTTTATATGTTTTTGCAAGTTTAAAACAGCAGTTTTATCGTGATTTCACAAAAATCCACCGTTTTGAACGAAAGAAACCTGAATTTATCAGTTTTAATAGTTAAAAACAGCGTTTTTCTATGTTTTTGCAAGTTTAAAACAGCAATTTTATCGTCATTTCTCATAAATCGCCGTTTCACACGAAAGAAACATGAATTTATCAGTTTGAATAGTTAAAAACAGCGTTTTTCTATGTTTTTGCAAGTTTAAAACAGCAATTTTAGCGTCATTTCTCATAAATCGCCGTTTCACACGAAAGAAACATGAATTTGTCAGTTTGAATAGTTCAAAACAGCGTTTTTCTATGTTTTTGCAAGTTTAAAACAGCAATTTTAGCGTCATTTCTCATAGATCGCCGTTTCACACGAAAGAAACATGAATTTGTCAGTTTGAATAGTTCAAAACAGCGTTTATCTATGTTTTTTCATGTTTAAAATAGCAATTTTATCGTCATTTCTCATAAATCGCCGTTTCACACGAAAGAAACATGAATTTGTCAGTTTGAATAGTTGAAAACAGCGTTTTTCTATGTTTTGCAAGTTTTAAAACAGCAATTTAATCGTCATTTCTCATAAATCGCCGTTTCACACGAAAGAAACATGAATTTGTCAGTTTGAATAGTTAAAAACAGCGTTTTTCTATGTTTTTGCAAGTTTAAAACAGCAATTTTATCGTCATTTCTCATAAATCGCCGTTTCACACGAAAGAAACATGAATTTATCAGTTTGAATAGTAAAAAACAGCGTTTTTCTATGTTTTTGCAAGTTTAAACAGCAATTTTATCGTCATTTCTCATAAATCGCCGTTTCACACGAAAGAAACATGAATTTGTCAGTTTGAATAGTTCAAAACAGCGTTTTTCTATGTTTTTTCATGTTTAAAACAGCAATTTTATCGTCATTTCTCATAAATCGCCGTTTCACACGAAAAAAACATGAATTTGTCAGTTTGAATAGTTAAAAACAGCGTTTTCCTATGTTTTTGCAAGTTTAAAACAGCAATTTTTATCGTCATTTCTCATAAATCGCCGTTTCACACGAAAGAAACATGAATTTGTCAGTTTGAATAGTTCAAAACAGCGTTTTTCTATGTTTTTTCATTTTTAAAACAGCAATTTTATCGTCATTTCTCATAAATCGCCGTTTCACACGAAAAAAACATGAATTTGTCAGTTTGAATAGTTAAAAACAGAATTTTTCTATGTTTTTTTATGTTTAAAACAGAAATTTTATAGTCATTTCTCATAAATCGCCGTTTCACACGAAAGAAACATGAATTTATCAGTTTGAATAGTTCAAAACAGAGTTTTTCTATGTTTTTGCAAGTTTAAAACAACAGTTTTATCGTGATTTCACAAAAATCCACCGTTTCGAACGAAAGAAACCTGAATTTATCAGTTGAATAGTTAAAAACAGCGTTTTTCTATGTTTTTGCAAGTTTAAAACAGCAATTTTATCGTCATTTCTCATAAATCGCCGTTTCACACGAAAGAAACATGAATTTATCAGTTTGAATAGTTAAAAAACAGCGTTTTTCTATGTTCTTGCAAGTTTAAAACAGCAATTTTATCGTCATTTCTCATAAATCGCCGTTTCACACGAAAGAAACATGAATTTATCAGTTTGAATAGTTCAAAACAGCGTTTTTATATGTTTTTGCAAGTTTAAAACAGCAGTTTTATCGTGATTTCACAAAAATCCACCGTTTTGAACGAAAGAAACCTGAATTTATCAGTTTGAATAGTTAAAAACAGCGTTTTTCTATGTTTTTGCAAGTTTAAAACAGCAATTTTATCGTCATTTCTCATAAATCGCCGTTTCACACGAAAGAAACATGAATTTATCAGTTTGAATAGTTAAAAACAGCGTTTTTCTATGTTTTTGCAAGTTTAAAACAGCAATTTTAGCGTCATTTCTCATAAATCGCCGTTTCACACGAAAGAAACATGAATTTGTCAGTTTGAATAGTTCAAAACAGCGTTTTTCTATGTTTTTGCAAGTTTAAAACAGCAATTTTAGCGTCATTTCTCATAGATCGCCGTTTCACACGAAAGAAACATGAATTTGTCAGTTTGAATAGTTCAAAACAGCGTTTATCTATGTTTTTCATGTTTAAATAGCAATTTTATCGTCATTTCTCATAAATCGCCGTTTCACACGAAAGAAACATGAATTTGTCAGTTTGAATAGTTGAAAACAGCGTTTTTCTATGTTTTTGCAAGTTTAAAACAGCAATTTAATCGTCATTTCTCATAAATCGCCGTTTCACACGAAAGAAACATGAATTTGTCAGTTTGAATAGTTAAAAACAGCGTTTTTCTATGTTTTTGCAAGTTTAAAACAGCAATTTTATCGTCATTTCTCATAAATCGCCGTTTCACACGAAAGAAACATGAATTTATCAGTTTGAATAGTAAAAAACAGCGGTTTTTCTATGTTTTTGCAAGTTTTAAAACAGCAATTTTATCGTCATTTCTCATAAATCGCCGTTTCACACGAAAGAAACATGAATTTGTCAGTTTGAATAGTTCAAAACAGCGTTTTTTCTATGTTTTTTCATGTTTAAAACAGCAATTTTTATCGTCATTTCTCATAAATCGCCGTTTCACACGAAAAAAACATGAATTTGTCAGTTTGAATAGTTAAAAACAGCGTTTTTCTATGTTTTTGCAAGTTTAAAACAGCAATTTTATCGTCATTTCTCATAAATCGCCGTTTCACACGAAAGAAACATGAATTTGTCAGTTTGAATAGTTCAAAACAGCGTTTTTCTATGTTTTTTTATGTTTAAAACAGCAATTTTATCGTCATTTCTCATAAATCGCCGTTTCACACGAAAGAAACATTAATTTATCAGTTTGAATAGTTCAAAACAGAGTTTTTCTATGTTTTTGCAAGTTTAAAACATTAGTTTTATCGTGATTTCACAAAAATCCACCGTTTCGAACGAAAGAAACCTGAAATTTATCAGTTTGAATAGTTAAAAACAGCGTTTTTCTATGTTTTTGCAAGTTTAAAACAGCAATTTTATCGTCATTTCTCATAAATCGCCGTTTCACACGAAAGAAACATGAATTTATTAGTTTGAATATTTAAAAACAGCGTTTTTCTATGTTTTTGCAAGTTTAAAACAGCAATTTTATCGTCATTTCTCATAAATCGCCGTTTCACACGAAAGAAACATGAGTTTATCAGTTTGAATAGTTCAAAACAGCGTTTTTATATGTTTTTGCAAGTTTAAAACAGCAGTTTTATCGTGATTTCACAAAAATCCACCGTTTTGAACGAAAGAAACCTGAATTTATCAGTTTGAATAGTTAAAAACAGCGTTTTTCTATGTTTTTGCAAGTTTAAAAACAGCAATTTTATCGTCATTTCTCATAAATCGCCGTTTCACATGAAAGAAACATGAATTTATCAGTTTGAATAGTTAAAAACAGCGTTTTTCTATGTTTTTGCAAGTTTAAAACAGCAATTTTAGCGTCATTTCTCATAAATCGCCGTTTCACACGAAAGAAACATGAATTTGTCAGTTTGAATAGTTCAAAACAGCGTTTTTCTATGTTTTTGCAAGTTTAAAACAGCAATTTTAGCGTCATTTCTCATAGATCGCCGTTTCACACGAAAGAAACATGAATTTGTCAGTTTGAATAGTTCAAAACAAGCGTTATCTATGTTTATTCATGTTTAAAATAGCAATTTTATCGTCATTTCTCATAAATCGCCGTTTCACACGAAAGAAACATGAATTTGTCAGTTTGAATAGTTGAAAACAGCGTTTTTCTATGTTTTTGCAAGTTTAAAACAGCAATTTAATCGTCATTTCTCATAATCGCCGTTTCACACGAAAGAAACATGAATTTGTCAGTTTGAATAGTTAAAAACAGCGTTTTTCTATGTTTTTGCAAGTTTAAACAGCAATTTTATCGTCATTTCTCATAAATCGCCGTTTCACACGAAAGAAACATGAATTTATCAGTTTGAATAGTAAAAAAACAGCGTTTTTCTATGTTTTTGCAAGTTTAAAACAGCAATTTTATCGTCATTTCTCATAAATCGCCGTTTCACACGAAAGAAACATGAATTTGTCAGTTTGAATAGTTCAAAACAGCGTTTTTCTATGTTTTTGCAAGTTTAAAACAGCAATTTTATCGTCATTTCTCATAAATCGCCGTTTCACACGAAAGAAACATGAAATTGTCAGTTTGAATAGTTCAAAACAGCGTTTTTCTATGTTTTTTTATGTTTAAAACAGCAATTTTATCGTCATTTCTCATAAATCGCCGTTTCACAACGAAAGAAACATTAATTTATCAGTTTGAATAGTTCAAAACAGAGTTTTTCTATGTTTTTGCAAGTTTAAAACAACAGTTTTATCGTGATTTCACAAAAGATCCACCGTTTCGAACGAAAGAAACCTGAATTTATCAGTTTGAATAGTTAAAAACAGCGTTTTTCTATGTTTTTGCAAGTTTAAACAGCAATTTTATCGTCATTTCTCATAAATCGCCGTTTCACACGAAGAAACATGAATTTATTAGTTTTGAATAATTAAAACAGCGTTTTTCTATGTTTTTGCAAGTTTTAAAACAGCAATTTTATCGTCATTTCTCATAAATCGCCGTTTCACACGAAAGAAACATGAGTTTATCAGTTTGAATAGTTCAAAACAGCGTTTTTATATGTTTTTGCAAGTTTAAAACAGCAGTTTTATCGTGATTTCACAAAAATCCACCGTTTTGAACGAAAGAAACCTGAATTTATTAGTTTTGAATAGTTAAAAACAGCGTTTTTCTATGTTTTTGCAAGTTTAAAACAGCAATTTTATCGTCATTTCTCATAAATCGCCGTTTCAAACGAAAGAAACATGAATTTATCAGTTTGAATAGTTATAAACAGCGTTTTTTCTATGTTTTTGCAAGTTTAAAACAGCAATTTATCGTCATTTCTCATAAATCGCCGTTTCACACGAAAGAAACATGAATTTGTCAAATTGAATAGTTCAAAACAGCGTTTTTCTATGTTTTTGCAAGTTTAAAAACAGCAATTCTATCGTCATGTCTCATAAATCGCCCGTTTCACACGAAAGAAACATGAATTTGTCAGTTTGAATAGTTCAAAACAGCGTTTTTCTATGTTTTTTCATGTTTAAAACAGAAATTTTATCGTCATTCTCATAAATCGCCGTTTCACACGAAAGAAACATAAATTTGTCAGTTTGAATAGTTGAAAACAGCGTTTTTCTATGTTTTTGCAAGTTTAAAACAGCAATTTTATCGTCATTTTCTCATAATCGCCGTTTCACACGAAAGAAACATGAATTTGTCAGTTTGAATAGTTAAAAACAGCGTTTTTCTATGTTTTTGCAAGTTTAAAACAGCAATTTTATCGTCATTTCTCATAATCGCCGTTTCACACGAAAGAAACATGAATTTATCAGTTTGAATAGTAAAAAACAGCGTTTTTCTATGTTTTTGCAAGTTTAAAACAGCAATTTTATCGTCATTTCTCATAAATCGCCGTTTCACACGAAGAAACATGAATTTGTCAGTTTGAATATTCAAAACAGCGTTTTTCTATGTTTTTGCAAGTTTAAAACAGCAATTTTATCGTCATTCTCATAAATCGCCGTTTCACACGAAAGAAACATGAATTTGTCAGTTTGAATAGTTCAAAACAGCGTTTTTCTAAAGTTTTTTTCATGTTTAAAACAGCAATTTTATCGTCATTTCTCATAAATCGCCGTTTCACACGAAAAAAACATGATTTGTCAGTTTGAATAGTTAAAAACAGCGTTTTTCTATGTTTTTGCAAGTTTAAAACAGCAATTTTATCGTCATTTCTCATAAATCGCCGTTTCACACGAAAGAAACATGAATTTGTCAAGTTTGAATAGTTCAAAACAGCGTTTTTCTATGTTTTTTCATGTTTAAAACAGCAATTTTATCGTCATTTCTCATAAATCGCCGTTTCACACGAAAAAAACATGAATTTGTCAGTTTGAATAGTTAAAACAGCGTTTTTCTATGTTTTTTCATGTTTAAAACAGCAATTTTATCGTCATTTCTCATAAATCGCCGTTTCACACAAAAGAAACAATGAATTTATCAGTTTGAATAGTTCAAAACAGAGTTTTTTCTATGTTTTTGCAAGTTAAAAACAACAGTTTTATCGTGATTTCACAAAAATCCCACCGTTTCGAACGAAAGAAACCTGAATTTATCAGTTTGAATAGTTTAAAAACAGCGTTTTTCTATGTTTTTGCAAGTTTAAACAGCAATTTTATCGTCATTTCTCATAAATCGCCGTTTCACACGAAAGAAACATGAATTTATCAGTTTGAATAGTTAAAAACAACGTTTTTCTATGTTTTTGCAAGTTTAAAACAGCAATTTTATCGTCATTTCTCATAAATCGCCGTTTCAACACGAAAGAAACATGAATTTATCAGTTTGAATAGTTCAAAACAGCGTTTTTCTATGTTTTGCAAGTTTAAAACAGCAATTTTATCGTCATTTCTCATAATCGCCGTTTCACACGAAAGAACATGAATTTATCAGTTTGAATAGTAAAAAAACAGCGTTTTTCTATGTTTTTGCAAGTTTAAAACAGCAATTTATCGTCATTTCTCATAAATCGCCGTTTCACACGAAAGAAACATGAGTTTGTCAGTTTGAATAGTTCAAAACAGCGTTTTTCTATGTTTTTGCAAGTTTAAAACAGCAATTTTATCGTCATTTCTCATAAATCGCCGTTTCACACGAAAGAAACATGAATTTGTCAGTTTGAAATAGTTCAAAACAGCGTTTTTCTATGTTTTTTTCATGTTTAAAACAGCAATTTTATCGTCATTTCTCATAAATCGCCGTTTCACACGAAAAAAACATGAATTTGTCAGTTTGAATAGTTAAAAACAGCGTTTTTCTATGTTTTTGCAAGTTTAAAACAGCAATTTGATCGTCATTTCTCATAAATCGCCGTTTCACACGAAAGAAACATGAATTTGTCAGTTTGAATAGTTCAAAACAGCGTTTTTCTATGTTTTTTCATGTTTAAAACAAGCAATTTTATCGTCATTTCTCATAAATCGCCGTTTCACACGAAAGAAACATGAATTTGTCAGTTTGAATAGTTCAAAACAGCGTTTTTCTATGTTTTTTCATGTTTAAACAGCAATTTTATCGTCATTTCTCATAAATCGCCGTTTCACACACGAAAAAAAACATGAATTTGTCAGTTTGAATAGTTAAAAACAGCGTTTTTTCTATGTTTTTTCATGTTAAAACAGCAATTTTTATCGTCATTTCT
>CAWWDY010002721.1:0-20543 GCA_963942605.1 Poecilus cupreus | reverse complement strand
ATGTTTATGTCGTGTATAATAGCTAATGTTGGTGAAAGCAAGATAAAAATGCTGTTTTAAGCATGCAAAAGCATACAAAACACAGTTTTCAAGTATTTAAACTGTCATATTCATGTTTCTGTCTTGTATAATAGCTAATGTTGGTGAAAGCAAGACAAAAATGCTGTTTTAAGCTTGCAAAAGCATACAAAACACCGTTTTCAAGTATTTAAACTGTCATATTCATGTTTCTGTCGTGTATAATAGCTAATGTTGGTGAAAGCAAGACAAAAATGCTGTTTTAAGCATGCAAAAGCATACAAAACAGCGTTTTTAAGTATATAAACTGTCATATTCATATTTCTGTCATGTATAATAGCTAATGTTGGTGAAAGCAAGATAAAAATGCTGTTTTTAAGCATGCAAAAGCATACAAAACACCGTTTTTAAGTATTTAAACTGTCATATTCATGTTTCTGTCGTGCATAATAGCTAATGTTGGTGAAAGCAAGATAAAAATGCTGTTTTAAGCATGCAAAAGCATACAAAACACCGTTTTCAAGTATTTAAACTGTCATATTCATGTATATGTCGTGTGTAATGGCTTATGTTTGCAAAATCAAGATAAAATTGCTGTTTTCAGCTTGAAAAAACATACAAAATGCTGTTTTTAAATATTTAAACTGTCATATTCATGTTTCTGTCGTGTATAATAGCTAATGTTGGTGAAAGCAAGATAAAAATGCTGTTTTAAGCATGCAAAAGCTTACAAAACACGGTTTTCAAGTATTTAAACTGTCATATTCATGTAAATGTCGTGTGTAATGGCTTATGTTTGCAAAGTCAAGATAAAATAGCTGTTTTCAGCTTGCAAAAACATACAAAATGCTGTTTTCAAGTATTTAAACTGTCATATTCATGTTTCTGTCGTGTATAATAGCTAATGTTGGTGAAAGCAAGATAAAAATGCTGTTTTAAGCATGCAAAAGCATACAA
This sequence comes from Poecilus cupreus, assembly GCA_963942605.1. Classification (NCBI taxonomy): domain Eukaryota; kingdom Metazoa; phylum Arthropoda; class Insecta; order Coleoptera; family Carabidae; genus Poecilus; species Poecilus cupreus. Next base: position 19,568 of record CAWWDY010002721.1, on the reverse strand, counting down.
AACACAGTTTTCAAGTATTTAAACTGTCATATTCATGTTTCTGTCGTGTATAATAGCTAATGTTGGTGAAAGCAAGACAAAAATGCTGTTTTAAGCATGCAAAAGCATACAAAACACCGTTTTCAAGTATTTAAATTGTCATATTCATGTTTCTGTCGTGTATAATAGCTAATGTTGGTAAAAGCAAGTCAAAAATGCTGTTTTAAGCATGCAAAAGCATACAAAACAGCGTTTTAAAGTATATAAACTGTCATATTCATATTTCTGTCATGTATAATAGCTAATGTTGGTGAAAGCAAGATAAAAATGCTGTTTTAAGCATGCAAAAGCATACAAAACACCGTTTTCAAGTATTTAAACTGTCATATTCATGTTTCTGTCGTGCATAATAGCTAATGTTGGTGAAAGCAAGATAAAAATTCTGTTTCAAGCATGCAAAAGCATACAAAACACCGTTTTGAAGTATTTAATCTGTCATATTCATGTAAATGTCGTGCGTAATGGCTTATGTTTGCAAAATAAAGATAAAATAGCTGTTTTCAGCTTGCAAAAACATACAAAATGCTGTTTTCAAGTATTTAAACTGTCATATTCATGTTTCTGTCGTGTATAATAGCTAATGTTGGTGAAAGCAAGACAAAAATGCTGTTTTAAACATGCAAAAAGCATACAAAACTCCGTTTTCAAGTATATAATCTGTCATATTCATGTATATGTCGTGTGTAATGGCTTATGTTTGGAAAATCAAGATTAAAATGCTGTTTTAAGTGTGCAAAGGCATACAAAACAGCGTTTTCAAGTATGTAAACTGTCATATTCATGTATATGTCGTATGTAATGGCTTATGTTTGCAAAATCAAGATAAAATAGCTGTTTTTCAGCTTGCAAAAGCATACAAAATGCTGTTTTCAAGTATTTAAACTGTCATATTCATGTTTCTGTCGTGTATAATAGCTAATGTTGGTGAAAGCAAAACAAAAATGCTGCTTTAAGCATGCTAAAGCATACAAAACACCGTTTTCAAGTATTTAAACTGTCATATTCATGTTTCTGTCGTGTATAATAGCTAATGTTGGTGAAAGCAAGATGAAAATGCTGTTTTAAGCATGCAAAAGCATACAAAACACCGTTTTCAAGTATTTAAACTGTCATATTCATGTATATGTCGTGTGTAATGGCTTATGTTTGCAAAATCAAGATAAAATAGCTGTTTTTAAGCTTACAAAAACTTACAAAATGCTGTTTTCAAATATTTAAACTGTCATATTCATGTTTCTGTCGTGTATAATAGCTAATGTTGGTGAAAGCAAGATAAAAATGCTGTTTTAAGTACGCAAAAGCATACAAAACACGGTTTTCAAGTATTTAAACTGTCATATTCATATATATGTCGTGTGTAATAGCTTATGTTTGCAAAGTCAAGATAAAATAGCTGTTTTCAGCTTGCAAAAACATACAAAATGCTGTTTTCAAGTATTTAAACTGTCATATTCTTGTTTCTGTCGTGTATAATAGCTAATGTTGGTGAAAGCAAGATAAAAATGCTGTTTTAAGCATGCAAAAGCACACAAAACACCGTTTTCAAGTATTTAATCTGTCATATTCATGTATATGTCTTGTGTAATGGCTTATGTTTGGAAAATCAAGATAAAAATGCTGTTTTAAGCATGCGAAAGCATACAAAACACCGTTTTCAAGTATTTAAATTGTCATATTCATGTTTCTGTCGTGTATAATAGCTAATGTTGATGAAAGCAAGATAAAAATGCTGTTTTAAGCATGCAAAAGCATACAAAACACGGTTTTCAAGTATTTAAACTGTCATATTCATGTATATGTCGTGTGTAATGGCTTATGTTTGCAAAGTCAAGATAAAATAGATGTTTTTAGCTTGCAAAAACATACAAAATGCTGTTTTCAAGTATTTAAACTGTCATATCCTTGTTTCTGTCGTGTATAATAGCTAATGTTGGTGAAAGCAAGATAAAAATGCTGTTTTAAGCATGCAAAAGCACACAAAACACCGTTTTCAAGTATTTAGTCTGTCATATTCATGTATATGTCTCGTGTAATGAAAATAAAGATAAAAATGCTGTTTTAAGCATGCAAAAGCACACAAAACACCGTTTTCAAGTATTTAGTCTGTCATATTCATGTATATGTCTCGTGTAATGGCTTATGTTTGGAAAATCAAGATAAAAATGCAGTTTTAAGCATGCAAAAGCATACAAAACATCGTTTTCAAGTATTTAAATTGTCATATTCATGTTTCTGTCGTGTATAATAGCTAATGTTGGTGAAAGCATGATGAAAATGCTGTTTTAAGCATGCAAAAGCATACAAAACACGGTTTTCAAGTATTTTAAACTGTCATATTCATGTATATGTCGTGTGTAATGGCTTATGTTTGCAAAATCAAGATAAAATAGCTGTTTTCAGCTTGCAAAAACATACAAAATGCTGTTTTCAAGTATTTAAAGTGTCATATTCATGTTTCTGTCGTGTATAATAGCTAATGTTGGTGAAAGCAAGACAAAAATGCTGTTTTAAGCATGCAAAAGCATACAAAACTCCGTTTTCAAGTATATAATCTGTCATATTCATGTATTTGTCGTGTGTAATGGCTTATGTTTGGAAAATCAAGATAAAAATGCTGTTTAAAGTGTGCAAAAGCATACAAAACACCGTTTTCAAGTATGTAAACTGTCATATTCATGTATATGTCGTATGTAATGGCTTATGTTTGCAAAATCAAGATAAAATAGCTGTTTTCAGCTTGCAAAAACATACAAAATGCTGTTTTCAAGTATTTAAACTGTCATATTCATGTTTCTGTCGTGTATAATAGCTAATGTTTGTGAAAGCAAGATAAAAATGCTGTTTTAAGCATGCAAAAGCATACAAAACATCGTTTTCAAGTATTTAAACTGTCATATTCATTTTTCTGTCGTGTATAATAGCTAATGTTGGTCAAAGCAAGACAAAAAATGCTGTTTTAAGCATGCAAAAGCATACAAAACACCGTTTTCAAGTATATAAACTGTCATATTCATGTTTCTGACGTGTATAATAGCTAATGTTGGTAAAGGCAAGATAAAAATGCTGTTTTAAGATTGAAAAAGCATACAAAACACCGTTTTCAAGTATTTAAACTGTCATATTCATGAATATGTCGTGTGTAATGGCTTATGTTTGCAAAATCAAGATAAAATAGCTGTTTTCAGCTTGCAAAAACATACAAAATGTTGTTTACAATTATTTAAACTGTCATATTCATGTTTCTGTCGTGTATAATAGCTAATGTTGGTGAAAGCAAGATAAAAATGCTGTTTTAAGCATGCAAAAGCATACAAAACACGGTTTTCAAGTATTTAAACTGTCATATTCATGTAAATGTCGTGCGTAATGGCTTATGTTTGCAAAATAAAGATAAAATAGCTGTTTTCAGCTTGCAAAAACATACAAAATGCTGTTTTCAAGTATTTAAACTGTCATATTCATGTTTCTGTCGTGTATAATAGCTAATGTTGGTAAAAGCAAGACAAAAATGCTGTTTTAAGCATGCAAAAGCATACAAAACTCCGTTTTCAAGTATATAATCTGTCATATTCATGTATATGTCGTGTGTAATGGCTTATGTTTGGAAAATCAAGATAAAAATGCTGTTTTAAGTGTGCAAAGGCATACAAAACACCGTTTTCAAGTATGTAAACTGTCATATTCATGTATATGTCGTATGTAATGGCTTATGTTTGCAAAATCAAGATAAAATTGCTGTTTTAAGCTTACAAAAACATACAAAATGCTGTTTTCAAATATTTAAACTGTCATATTCATGTTTCTGTCGTGTATAATAGCTAATGTTGGTGAAAGCAAGATAAAAATGCTGTTTTATGTACGCAAAAGCATACAAAACACGGTTTTCAAGTATTTAAACTGTCATATTCATATATATGTCGTGTGTAATAGCTTATGTTTGCAAAGTCAAGATAAAATAGCTGTTTTCAGCTTGCAAAAACATACAAAATGCTGTTTTCAAGTATTTAAACTGTCATATTCTTGTTTCTGTCGTGTATAATAGCTAATGTTGGTGAAAGCAAGATAAAAATGCTGTTTTAAGCATGCAAAAGCACACAAAACACCGTTTTCAAGTATTTAATCTGTCATATTCATGTATATGTCTTGTGTAGTGGCTTATGTTTGGAAACTCAAGATAAAAATGCTGTTTTTAAGCATGCAAAAGCATACAAAACACCGTTTTCAAGTATTTAAATTGTCATATTCATGTTTCTGTCGTGTATAATAGCTAATGTTGATGAAAGCAAGATAAAAATGCTGTTTTAAGCATGCAAAAGCATACAAAACACGGTTTTCAAGTATTTAAACTGTCATATTCATGTATATGTCGTGTGTAATGGCTTATGTTTGCAAAGTCAAGATAAAATAGATGTTTTTAGCTTGCAAAAAACATACAAAATGCTGTTTTCAAGTATTTAAACTGTCATATTCTTGTTTTTGTCGTGTATAATAGCTAATGTTGGTGAAAGCAAGATAAAAATGCTGTTTTAAGCATGCAAAAGCACACAAAACACCGTTTTCAAGTATTTAGTCTGTCATATTCATGTATATGTCTCGTGTAATGAAAATAAAGATAAAAATGCTGTTTTAAGCATGCAAAAGCACACAAAACACCGTTTTCAAGTATTTAATCTGTCATATTCATGTATATGTCTTGTGTAATGGCTTATGTTTGGAAAATCAAAATAAAATTGCTGTTTTAAGCATGCAAAAGCATACAAAACACCGTTTTCAAGTATTTAAATTGTCATATTCATGTTTCTGTCGTGTATAATAGCTATTGTTGATGAAAGCAAGATAAAAATGCTGTTTTAAGCTTGCAAAAGCATACAAAACACGGTTTTCAAGTATTTAAACTGTCATATTCATGTATATGTCGTGTGTAATGGCTTATGTTTGCAAAGTCAAGATAAAATAGCTGTTTTTTGCTTGCAAAAACATACAAAATGCTGTTTTCAAGTATTTAAACTGTCATATTCTTGTTTCTGTCGTGTATAATAGCTAATGTTGGCGAAAGCAAGATAAAAATGCTGTTTTAAGCATGCAAAAGCACACAAAACACCGTTTTCAAGTATTTAGTCTGTCATATTCATGTATATATCTCGTGTAATGGCTTATGTTTGGAAAATCAAGATAAAAATGCAGTTTTAAGCATGCAAAAGCATACAAAACATCGTTTTCAAGTATTTAAATTGTCATATTCATGTTTCTGTCGTGTATAATAGCTAATGTTGGTGAAAGCATGATGAAAATGCTGTTTTAAGCATGCAAAAGCATACAAAACACGGTTTTCAAGTATTTAAACTGTCATATTCATGTATATGTCGTGTGTAATGGCTTATGTTTGCAAAATCAAGATAAAATAGCTGTTTTCAGCTTGCAAAAACATACAAAATGCTGTTTTCAAGTATTTAAACTGTCATATTCATGTTTCTGTCGTGTATAATAGCTAATGTTGGTGAAAGCAAGATAAAAATGCTGTATTAAGCATGCAAAAGCATACAAAACACGGTTTTCAAGTATTTAAACTGTCATATTCATGTAAATGTCGTGTGTAATGGCTTATGTTTGCAAAATAAAGATAAAATAGCTGTTTTCAGCTTGCAAAAACATACAAAATGCTGTTTTCAAGTATTTAAAGTGTCATATTCATGTTTCTGTCGTGTGTATAATAGCTAATGTTGGTGAAAGCAAGACAAAAATGCTGTTTTAAGCATGCAAAAGCATACAAAACTCCGTTTTCAAGTATATAATCTGTCATATTCATGTATATGTCGTGTGTAATGGCTTATGTTTGGAAAATCAAGATAAAAATGCTGTTTTAAGTGTGCAAAAGCATACAAAACACCGTTTTCAAGTATGTAAACTGTCATATTCATGTATATGTCGTATGTAATGGCTTATGTTTGCAAAATCAAGATAAAATAGCTGTTTTCAGCTTGCAAAAACATACAAAATGCTGTTTTCAAGTATTTAAACTGTCATATTCATGTTTCTGTCGTGTATAATAGCTAATGTTTGTGAAAGCAAGATAAAAATGCTGTTTTAAGCATGCAAAAGCATACAAAACATCGTTTTCAATTATTTAAACTGTCATATTCATTTTTCTGTCGTGTATAATAGCTAATGTTGGTGAAAGCAAGACAAAAATGCTGTTTTAAGCATGCAAAAGCATACAAAACACCGTTTTCAAGTATATAAACTGTCATATTCATGTTTCTGACGTGTATAATAGCTAATGTTGGTAAAGGCAAGATAAAAATGCTGTTTTAAGATTGAAAAAGCATACAAAACACCGTTTTCAAGTATTTAAACTGTCATATTCATGAATATGTCGTGTGTAATGGCTTATGTTTGCAAAATCAAGATAAAATAGCTGTTTTCAGCTTGCAAAAACATACAAAATGTTGTTTTCAATTATTTAAACTGTCATATTCATGTTTCTGTCGTGTATAATAGCTAATGTTGGTGAAAGCAAGATAAAAATGCTGTTTTAAGCATGCAAAAGCATACAAAACACGGTTTTCAAGTATTTAAACTGTCATATTCATGTAAATGTCGTGCGTAATGGCTTATGTTTGCAAAATAAAGATAAAATAGCTGTTTTCAGCCTGCAAAAACATACAAAATGCTGTTTTCAAGTATTTAAACTGTCATATTCATGTTTCTGTCGTGTATAATAGCTAATGTTGGTAAAGGCAAGATAAAAATGCTGTTTTAAGATTGAAAAAGCATACAAAACACCGTTTTCAAGTATTTAAACTGTCATATTCATGAATATGTCGTGTGTAATGGCTTATGTTTGCAAAATCAAGATAAAATAGCTGTTTTCAGCTTGCAAAAACATACAAAATGTTGTTTTCAATTATTTAAACTGTCATATTCATATTTCTGTCATGTATACTTGCTAATGTTAGTAAAAGCAAGATAAAAAAGCTGTTTTAAGCATGCGAAAGCATACAAAACACCGTTTTCAAGTATTTAAACTGTCATATTCATGTTTATGTCGTGTGTAATGGCTTATTTTTGCAAAATTAAGATAAAATATCTGTTTTCAGCTGGCAAAAACTTACAAAATGCTGTTTTCAAGTATTTAAACTGTCATATTCATGTTTCTGTCGTGTAAAATAGCTAATGTTGGTGAAAGCAAGACAAAAATGCTGTTTTAAGCATGCAAAAGCATACAAAACACCGTTTCCAAGTATTTAAACTGTCATATTCATGTTTCTGTCGTGTATAATTGCTAATGTTGGTAAAAGCAAGATAAAAATGCTGTTTTAAGCATGCAAAAGCATACAAAACACCGTTTTCAAGTATTTAAACTGTCATATTCATGTATATGTCGTGTGTAATGGCTTATGTTTGCAAAATCAAGATAAAATATCTGTTTTCAGTTGGCAAAAACTTACAAAATGCTATTTTCAAGTATTTAAACTGTCATATTCATGTTTCTGTCGTGTATAATAGCTAATGTTGGTGAAAGCAAGATAAAAATGCTGCTTTAAGCGTGCAAAAGCATACAAAACACCATTTTCAAGTATTTAAACTGTCATATTCATGTATATGTTGTGTGTAATGGCTTATGTTTGCAAAATAAAGATAAAATAGCTGTTTTCAGCTTGCAAAAACATACAAAATGCTGTTTTCAATTATTTAAACTGTCATATTCATGTTTCTGTCGTGTATAATAGCTAATGTTGGTGAAAGCAAGACAAAAATGCTGTTTTAAGCATGCAAAAGCATACAAAACAACGTTTTCAAGTATTTAATCCGTCATATTCATGTATATGTCGTGTGTAATGGCTTATGTTTGGAAAATCAAGATAAAAATGCTATTTTAAGCATGCAAAAGCATACAAAACACCGTTTTCAAGTATTTAAACTGTCATATTCATGTTTCTGTCGTGTATAATAGCTAATAATCTACGGAGTATACATTTACAATAATATGGATCAAGTTTTACAAGCATACGACGCATGTATTTCATCTACCATCAAACACTTATTGAATATCAACAGGAAGTTAGTCGCTGCCATTAATCAGCGAATCTTTTTAATCAGGTGCAGACGATCAAAAATAACACCTACACATATTCAAAACAACTTCAAATGCTTACATCAATCACTCACTTCAGATCATCCATTTAAAACTAAAGTCACCAAATTAATAACATCTTTTCAAAATCAGGTTCTTAATACTGAAATTAAAATCGCTTGTTGGCGGGTAACTCACTTAGAGAATCAGTTTAATAATTTATACTTTTACATAACAAACAATGTTAGTGCTCCTCATTTTGAATTTATTAACAACACATTAAACAGACAATTTCATCACTACAACAATACTATTAAAATCAGACATATACACAAATTTAAAAAACTTCTGGATAAAACGACCGTTAATAATAACTGCCTACCAGACGATGATTGGTTTTTGAATCTAACTGATGTGGATTTTCCCAATGAAGTTAAGAATTTGCTATCATTAGGTCCCAAGTTCGCAGTTCCATACCTGCCACATGAATTACCTGTGGATAGACTCATAGCTGATGTTGAATACATTTTATGTTCGACTACAGACACGGAGCTTAAAAATAATGTACGGGCCAATGTAACTAATAATGTACTAAATCATCTCCACAGAACGCACAATCAGAATCAAAATATCCAAATTGTACAAGATTTTAATAAAACCAAGAAATTTCTTAAACATCATAAAAATGATCTTCTCATTCTAAAAGCAGACAAAGGCAACAAAACTGTCGCCGTCACTACAGAGGATTACAATACAAAAATGAATGACCTGCTGTCAGATCGATCAACATATAAAATCTTGAACATGGATCCTACAACAAAAACACAGAATAAGAATAACAAAATTGTAAAACAACTTTTCGAGAATAACTTCATTGATGAACGTACCAAACGTAACTTAACACAAGACACATCGGTAGCACCCAGAATATATGGGCTCATCAAAGTACACAAACAAGGATTTCCACTACGACCTATCGTCTCAGGTATCAATGGCCCTACAGCAAATATCTCTAAATATTTAGCAGACACTCTACGAGGACTAGAGAATGATGAATTTCATGTCAGGAATTCCTTCGAATTTGCTGAATTTATTACTACCGTCAGATTGGATCCTGATTATGTACTTATATCCCTGGATGTTGTGTCGCTGTTTACTAACGTACCCTTAAATTTAATACATCAAGTCATTGAAGAAAAATGGGACATCATTAAAAATAAAACGAACATACCTTTACATGAGGTCATGAACATCATTGACTTTTGGTATACAAGCAGTTATTTCTGTTTTCAAGGTAAATTCTACCAACAACTTTTTGGAACAGCAATGGGATCTAATTTAAGCCCTGTTATTGCTAATCTAGTTATGGATATGTTACTCGAACACTGTATGTCTTTGTTACCCTTCAGAATTCCTTTCATTAAAAAATATGTTGATGATCTTATTACTGCAGTTCCAAAACACAGAGTCAATGATATTTTGGAGATTTTTAATGGATATAATGAACACTTGCAATTCACGATCGAAGTTGAAGAAAACGGACAGATCCCATTCCTTGACATCTTACTCATACGGACATTTGATGGAACCATTCTAACTAAATGGCACAAGAAATCAACAGCCACCACACGGTACCTAAATTATCGATCGCATCATCCGCGACATCAACTAGTTAATTTAGCGACAAATTTAAAAAACCGTGCACTTAAACTAACATCCGAATGTTTTCACAAAGAAGTCAGAATGCAAGTAAAACAATTACTCCTGATCAACAACTATCCCAAAACACTGGTTAATAGAATTTTAAACAACAATAGTCCAGTAAACTCCAATCAAAATAAACAAGTTTCTCCATATTATACCATTCCGTTTATTGAAAATCTGTCTCATAAAATAAAACGTACTATTTCTCGGAATTTGAATGTTAATATTACATTCTATCAACAAAAAAATGTTGGGCAACTTTTTAGCAACACTAAATACCCGATTAACAAGCTACATAGATCTGAAGTTATATATGAAGTTCCGTGTAAAGATTGTAATAAGGTTTACATAGGTCAAACAAAAAGATATCTCAACACAAGAATTAAAGAACATCAACGTAATTCTGTCAAATCCAACAATGCCGGTAATTGTGCTTTGGTTCACCATGCTCAATCTGAGTCTCACAACTTCGACTTTGATAACACGAAGATCCTAAAAACTGAAAAAAATCTAAACAAGAGGTTGACGTTAGAGATGCTTTGTATTCATAAAAATAAAAATAACATAAACGGGCAAACTGACATCCAAAATCTTAGTTCTATCTACAGTGGTGTCTTAATTAAGCATTATGCATCTTTATTACATTGCTGATTTATTATTTTGTTGTTTTCTATTTGTATATTTTTATTTTTATTGTAACCATTATTTGTGTTTGCTGAGATATGCTGTTTGTTATATTTATTTTTTAACTTTTTATTTATTTTTATTTTTTATTTAGTTTACTTGATGTTTCTTGTTAGTTTTGGATCAACTATGAGATTTGTAGGTGGTTGGCTTTGCTTGTTTTATGTTTATTATTTTTTGACATACATTTATTTTGACATGTATTTAACATTTACTCATTTTTATTCATTCTAATGTAATTTTATGTAAGTCGTGTACCTGATTTGTACTTTCTTGTATTTATTGTGTTTTTTATATGTTTGTAACTAGCACCCTGAAGAAGACTCAATTGGAGTTGAAACGTTGGTGTTATAAAATTTTTTAATAAATTGACTGCTTCTCCGTTATTTGTCTCCTTTATAATAGCTAATGTTGGTAAAAGCAAGACAAAAATGCTGTTTTAAGCATGCAAAAGCATACAAAACACCGTTTCCAAGTATTTAAACTGTCATATTCATGTATATGTCGTGTGTAATGGCTTATGTTTGCAAAATCAAGATAAAATAGCTGTTTTCAGCTTGCAAAAACATACAAAATGCTGTTTTTAAGTATTTAAATTGTCATATTTATGTTTCTGTCGTGTATAATAGCTAATGTTGGTGAAAGCAAGATAAAAATGCTGTTTTAAGCATGCAAAAGCATACAAAACACAGTTTTCAAGCATTTAAACTGTCATATTCATGTATATGTCGTGTGTAATGGCTTATGTTTGCAAAATCAAGATAAAATAGCTGTTTTTAGCTTGTAAAAACATACAAAATGCTGTTTTCAAGTGTTTAAACTGTCATATTCATGTTTCTGTCGTGTATAATAGCTAATGTTGGTGAAAGCAAGATTAAAATGCTGTTTTAAGCATACAAAACACCGTTTTCAAGTATTTAAACTGTCATATTCATGTATATGTCGTGTGTAATGGCTTATGTTTGCAAAATCAAGATAAAATAGCTGTTTTCAGCTTGCAAAAACATACAAAATGCTGTTTTCAAGTATTTAAACTGTGATATTCATGTTTCTGTCGTGTATCCAATATACTAATCAGGCTGAGTATTTCCATTTAGATTCATCTGCCTAGTAACCAAATTTGTGCGCAGCTCTAGAGCCTAGACGGTTTGACGGATTTCAGTGAAACCTTTACAGGCAGTTACAGATTTTTTTGGAATAGGGCCTTTTTATGAATTCACATTTTTAGTACACATGATGTGCGAGATATTAAATAAATAAGGCGGAAATGCGTTTACGGATCAGAGTGTGCGGGTTGCTATCAAAGTGGAGTTTGTTGATTCTGGTTGTAACTTTACAAAAATTTATGTTCAATTTGTCAATTCTGACAGATCTGTTTCAAAAATTAAGTATAAATTACATATATTCTAGAGTCTAGACAACTTGAAGATGTTTTGTAAATTTATATGTGTTTATAATTAATAAGTAAACATATGAACTATTTTATAAATATTTTTAAAGTCAATTTAAAAAAAAAATTAAATTATAGCTGTCACTTTTCAAAAATTTGCGTGCAACGTGCCATTTTTGACAGATCTGTTTGAAATTTTAAATATAAATTACATTAATTGTAGTCTATTTAGACAAGTTTGGTAATTTATTTGTGTTTAGAATAAATGAGCGAACATGATTATTATTATGTAATTTTTTTTAATTTGAAATTTTTTTTAAATTTTTTTTCAATTTTAAAATAAATTAGACAGATGTCTTTGTTCGTCAACCTCGATTATTTTAAGGATTTTGGGCGGTAAATTCAAATGAGTTAATTTCTTATCTAACACAATAAAATTAAAAATTATTTTTCACTTAATAGATGACAGTTTCTTTTTCTTCTCAAAAAAAAAACAGATGTCTCTGTTCGACAACTTAGATGGCTCTTTTTGGCGGTAAAATTTAATTAAGTTAATTACTTATCTAATATAAAAAGATCGTTTTTAATATTTATAATCAATATCAGATTTTTTTTTTAATCTAAATTCGTAGAATTATCAAAAACTTATTTTGAACAATCAGTTGTTTTTTATTTCTAATCCTGCAGTGTTTGGTACTGAATTAAAAGTTTCACAGCAGACATTTAAAATCAAAGGTCTCGTAAAGGAGGTATGAACTCAAGTGTCAAAAAGTTGTTTTGCACGATTGTCAATTGTTCTGTATAAATGTAATTTAAATCCTACCGTATTTGGAATCAAATTAAAGGTCTAGCAAAAGAGGTTTGAACTCAATTATCAAAAAGTTGTTTTGAACGATCGCCAATTGTTGGAATCAAATGAAAATATTTCAGTGATGAACAAACAACTTCCCTCAATAGGAAACACATAACTTCCCTCAATGTAAAACATACAACTTTTGTCAGTGGGAAACACACAACTTTACTCAATGAAAATCATAATACTTCTGTGAGTGATAAAAACACAAATATCCACAATAAAAAACATACAACTTTCGTCACTGGTTAACACACAACTTTCCTCAATGAAAAACATACAACTTTCGACAGTGGGAAACACACAACCGTGTACTGACATATAAGCGAGGAACAAAGCGGCGGGCTTGCTTCCTCTATCTACTGACATGAAAGCGAGGAACGAAGTGACGAGCTTGCTTCGCCAAGATACTAGACATGGAAGTAAGTAACAAAGAGATGATCTTGCTTCGCCAATTGTTGGAATAAAATGTGAATATTTCAGTGATGAACAAACTTCCCTCAATAGAAAACATAACTTCCCTCAATGGAAAACATACAACTTTCGTCAGTGGTAAACACAAAACTTTCCTCAATAAAAACATACATCTTTCGTTAGTGGTTACTACAGAACTTCCCTCAATGAAAAAATACATCTTTCGTCAGTGGTTAACACACAACTTCTCTCAATGAAATACATAGAACTTTCGTCAGTGGTAAATACACAACTTTCCTCATTGGAAAATATACAACTTGAGTCAATGGTAAGCACACAACTTCCCTCAATGAAAAACAAACAATTTTGTCAGTGGTTAACACAGAACTTCTCTGAATGAAAACCAGAGAACTCCTCTGAAAACTTCAACTACTGGAATGGAAGTGAGGAACGAAGTGACGAGCTTGCTTCGCCGATGTCCTGACATGGAAGCGAGGAACGAAGTGACGAGCTTTCTTCGTAAATTTACTGACATGGATGCGAGGAACATAGTGATGACCTTGCTGTGCCATTTGTTTGGTATTAAATGGTAGTTATTTAAGACTACTCATTTTATTATTAAAAATTTTGTTATTTATTAATTTTTTTTAAAGCTTGGTATTTAAGGGATGTAAAAATTTGTAGAACTTTGGAGTACACTTACATGAAAGCGAGTAACGAAGTGACGAGCTTTCTTCGCCAATTTACTAACAAGGAAGCGGGGAACAAAGCGACAAACTTTCTTCGGCAATTGCTTGCTAAAAAATTTAAAGTATTTGAGAAAACTTGCAATTTATTTTCCTATAGCTTTAGTTGCTATCTTCATCATTGTTGCGGAGCCTAGGGGTCAGACCTGCGAAGCAGGTCGGACCGCTAGTCCATATACTATTTTGGTTAATCGGGGCCTATATATATATATCTATAGATTCATCACGCAACTTTGTCAGTTTCTAGAGGTCAGACGGATTGATGGATTTCAGTGAAACCTTCATAAATATTTAGAGTGTGGTTAGGATTAGGTCCTTTTGATGGTTTCAAATTTTTCCTGCGCACGATGTGCGAGAAAACTTGAAAAAACATGCACTTTTGGGCCAAAATCAACTAAGAGTGTGGCGGCCGTGGAATTTTTAAGATGAACATCTATGACAGTTTGTCATTTTTGACAGTACAGTTTAACATTTTAAATATAAATTACATTAATTGTAGACAAGTTGGAGAAGTTTTGTAAATTTATCTGTGTTTAGAATAAATGAATAAACGTGTTTGATATTATGCAAATTTTATAAACGTTAATTTAAATTTTTTTAGAAATGTCGAATAAAACTTTTTGCTTTGAGTGTATATTGACGTCCTGAGAAAAGTGGGTATTACACGATTAAATTTAGAAAAAATAAAGTAAAACCGCGGAATTTGAAGCTAATGTAGGATGCAAATTATTATTGACTGTAGATACATTTAAAATGACAAGATGACAATTCACAGAAGTCTTTATTACATGATCAAATATTAATGTAAATTGTGTTTGATTTAATTATTTTTTTAAATCACTTATTGGGTATCAAAAGAAATGTATCGAAAATACGAGATAAATGATTATATTAAAAAAATGGAAATTCACCGATTGTCGATTGTTTTTCTAAAAGTCATCAAAAATATATCGTGTTTGGTATCAAATGAAAAGTCTTGAATAGACATGTTCTAACGATCTGTGAAAAATATGGAACGGCTGATATAATTTTTTTTAAGTGAAATGAAATTATATGCGATGGGCAATTGTTTTTTTCTAAAAATTCATGGAAACCTGACTTGCGGGGTATCAAGTGAAATTTTATAAAAGTGGGAAATTGTTTTCATAGAAATTCTTAGGATGATAACTTATGAAGTAGATATTAAATTAAATTTTTTGATGACGGGAAATGAAGGATAGCAGTGACGAAATTTTTTTATTCCAAATCGTTACGATCAGCACATGTTTTTTTGTTTTGTTTCATAGAAACCTGACTTGTCGGGTATTAAATGAAATGTTTTAGGAGCAGTAAGTTGAGGAACGTTAGTGAGGAACATTCATTATCACAAATCATTACGATCGGCAATTGTTTTTGTAGAAATTACTAGAAAGCTAACTTATAGGGTATTCAATAAAAACCATGCAACATTCTCTTATGGAAATCACTCAAATTTCCACAATAGTAGGCATCCAACTTCCGTTAATGGAAAATTTGCAATTTTCTTCAGTGCTAATAGCACGACTTTCCTCAATGGAAAACACATAACTTCCCTCAATGTAAAGCGCTCAACTTCCGCAATGGAAAACATATAACTTTTTACAATGGTAAACACATAACTACCCTCAATGGAATATAAACAAATTCCTTCAATGGAAAACACAACTTCCCTCTATGGAAAATACGCAATTTTCTTCAGTGGTAAACACACAACTTCCCTCAATGGAAAACACACTCTTTACTCAATGAAAAACCTGAGACACACAACTTCTGGCAATGAAAAATATGGAAGCGAAGAACAAAGTGATGATATTCGTCAATGTTAATGACATGAATGCGAGGAACGAAGTGACGAGCTTTCTTCGCCAATTTAGTTACATGAAAGGGAGGAATGACCTTTCTTCATCAATTGCATGGTCTCATCTGAGATATTATTAACAAAGCACTATGATTCATTATCCCATACTTTCAGTTGGACCCTAAATTAGTTGAAATCTTCTTCAGGGTCGAGGAGCAAAGGGCTTAGATCTGCGAAGTAGGTCGAACCGCTATACAGTACTAATCACCTATCTCTTATTATATTGTTATAACTACATAAGTTTTCTGAGATTTTTAGAAATGGCGGAGCCCTAGCTGAGACCCCCGCCGTAGGCGGGGTCGACGCTAGTAATAGCTAATGTTGGTGAAAGCAAGATAACAATGCTGCTTTAAGCGTGCAAAAGCATACAAAACACCATTTTCAAGTATTTAAACTGTCATATTCATGTATATGTTGTGTGTAATGGCTTATGTTTGCAAAATAAAGATAAAATAGCTGTTTTCAGCTTGCAAAAACATACAAAATGCTGTTTTCAAATATTTAAACTGTCATATTCATGTTTCTGTCGTGTATAATATCTAATGTTGGTGAAAGCAAGATAAAAATGCTGTTTTAAGCATGCAAAAGCATACAAAACACCGTTTTCAAGTATTTAAACTGTCATATTCATGTTTCTGTCATGTATAATAGCTAATGTTGGTGAAAGCAAGACAAAAATGCTGTTTTAAGCATGCAAAAGCATACAAAACAACGTTTTCAAGTATTTAATCTGTCAAATTCATGTATATGTCGTGTGTAATGGCTTATGTTTGGAAAATCAAGATAAAAATGCTATTTTAAGCATGCAAAAGCATACAAAACACCGTTTTCAAGTATTTAAACTGTCATATTCATGTTTCTGTCGTGTATAATAGCTAATGTTGGTGAAAGCAAGACAAAAATGCTGTTTTAAGCATGCAAAAGCATACAAAACACCGTTTCCAAGTATTTAAACTGTCATATTCATGTATATGTCGTGTGTATTGGCTTATGTTTACAAAATCAAGATAAAATAGCTGTTTTCAGCTTGCAAAAACATACAAAATGCTGTTTTTAAGTATTTAAATTGTCATATTTATGTTTCTGTCGTGTATAATAGCTAATGTTGGTGAAAGCAAGATAAAAATGCTGTTTTAAGCATGCAAAAGCATACAAAACACAGTTTTCAAGAATTTAAACTGTCATATTCATGTATATGTCGTGTGTAATGGCTTATGTTTGCAAAATCAAGATAAAATAGCTGTTTTTAGCTTGTAAAAACATACAAAATTCTGTTTTCAAGTATTTAAACTGTCATATTCATGTTTCTGTCGTGTATAATAGCTAATGTTGGTGAAAGCAAGATTAAAATGCTGTTTTAAGCATACAAAACACCGTTTTCAAGTATTTAAACTGTCATATTCATGTATATGTCGTGTGTAATGGCTTATGTTGGCAAAATCAAGATAAAATAGCTGTTTTCAGCTTGCAAAAACATACAAAATGCTGTTTTCAAGTATTTAAACTGTGATATTCATGTTTCTGTCGTGTATAATAGCTAATGTTGGTGAAAGAAAGATAAAAATGCTGTTTTAAGCATACAAAAGCATACAAAACACCGTTTTCAAGTATTTAAACTGTCATATTCATGTTTATGTCGTGTATAATAGCTAATGTTGGTAAAAACAAGATAAAAATGCTGTTTTAAGCATGCAAAAGCATACAAAACACCGTTTTCAAGTATTTAAACTAACATATTCATGTTTATGTCGTGTGTAATGGCTTATGTTTGCAAAATCATGATAAAATAGCTGTTTTCAGCTTGCAAAAACATACAAAATGCTGTTTTCAGGTATTTAAACTGTCATATTCATGTTTCTGTCATGTATACTTGCTAATGTTAGTGAAAGCAAGATAAAAATGCTGTTTTAAGCATGCGCAAGCATACAAAACACCGTTTTCAAGTATTTAAACTGTCATATTCATGTTTTTGTCGTGTATAATAGCTAATGTTGGTGAAAGCAAGATAAAAATGCTGTTTTAAGCATGCAAAAGCATACAAAACACCGTTTTCAAGTATTTAAACTGTCATATTCATGTTTCTGTCGTGTATAATAGCTAATGTTGGTGAAAGCAAGATAAAAATGCTGTTTTAAGCATACAAAAGCATACAAAACACCGTTTTCAAGTATTTAAACTGTCATATTCATGTATATGTCGTGTGTAATGGCTTATGTTTGCAAAATCAAGATAAAATAGCTGTTTTCAGCTTGCAAAAACATACAAAATGCTGTTTTCAAGTATTTAAACTGACATATTCATGTTTCTGTCGTGTATAATAGCTAATGTTGGTAAAAACAAGACAAAAATGCTGTTTTAAGCATGCAAAAGCATACAAAACACCGTTTCCAAGTATTTAAACTGTCATATTCATGTATATGTCGTGTGTAATGGCTCATGTTTGCAAAATCAAGATAAAATAGCTGTTTTCAGTTTGCAAAAACATACAAAATGCTGTTTTCAAGTATTTAAATTTTCATATTTATGTTTCTGTTGTGTATAATAGCTAATGTTGGTGAAAGCAAGATAAAAATGCTGTTTTAAGCATGCAAAAGCATACAAAACACCGTTTTCAAGTATTTAAACTGTCATATTCATGTTTATGTCGTGTTTAATGGCTTATTTTTGCAAAATCAAGATAAAATAGCTGTTTTCAGCTTGCAAAAACATACAAAATGCTGTTTTCAGGTATTTTAACTGTCATATTCATGTTTCTGTCATGTATACTTGCTAATGTTAGTAAAAGCAAGATAAAAAAGCTGTTTTAAGCATGCGAAAACATACAAAACACCGTTTTCAAGTATTTGAACTGTCATATTCATGTTTATGTCGTGTGTAATGGCTTATTTTTGCAAAATTAAGATAAAATATCTGTTTTCAGCTGGCAAAAACTTACAAAATGCTGTTTTCAAGTATTTAAACTGTCATATTCATGTTTCTGTCGTGTAAAATAGCTAATGTTGGTGAAAGCAAGACAAAAATGCTGTTTTAAGCACGCAAAAGCATACAAAACACCGTTTCCAAGTATTTAAACTGTCATATTCATGTTTCTGTCGTGTATAATTGCTAATGTTGGTAAAAGCAAGATATAAATGCTGTTTTAAGCATGCAAAAGCATACAAAACACCATTTTCAAGTATTTAAACTGTCATATTCATGTATATGTCGTGTGTAATGGCTTATGTTTGCAAAATCAAGATAAAATATCTGTTTTCAGCTGGCAAAAACTTACAAAATGCTATTTTCAAGTATTTAAACTGTCATATTCATGTTTCTGTCGTGTATAATAGCTAATGTTGGTGAAAGCAAGATAAAAATGCTGCTTTAAGCGTGCAAAAGCATACAAAACACTATTTTCAAGTATTTAAACTGTCATATTCATGTATATGTTGCGTGTAATGGCTTATGTTTGCAAAATAAAGATAAAATAGCTGTTTTCAGCTTGCAAAAACATACAAAATGCTGTTTTCAATTATTTAAACTGTCATATTCATGTTTCTGTCGTGTATAATAGCTAATGTTGGTTAAAGCAAGATAAAAATGCTGTTTTAAGCATGCAAAAGCATACAAAACACCGTTTTCAAGTATTTAAACTGTCATATTCATGTTTCTGTCATGTATAATAGCTAATGTTGGTGAAAGTAAGACAAAAATGCTGTTTTAAGCATGCAAAAGCATACAAAACAACGTTTTCAAGTATTTAATCTGTCATATTCATGTATATGTCGTGTGTAATGGCTTATGTTTGG